>JANHFN010005647.1:38006-50466 GCA_032468175.1 Toxicocalamus goodenoughensis
GCTCTTCCAAAGAGGGGAGAGGGCAACCCATGATCCTCTGGGCAATGACGTTAACCCTCTGGAGTGCTTTCCTATCTGTCATTGTGCAATTGGCAAACCCTACAGTAAAGTGCAGTAAGTTAAGATACTCTCGGTGCAGTGGTAGGTCACGAGCAGTTTTTCATCCAGTTGTTGTTTTCTAAGAAGTCTCAGATAGTATAGTCTCTGCTGGGCCCTTTTGACCAGTGCTGCAATGTGAGCACTCCAGGTCCGATCCTCTTTTATGATAACACCCAGAAACCTAAAACTGGCCACTTGCTCCACTCGGTCTCCATTGATAAACAAGGGCTGGATGTCTGATCTGTTCCTTCCACAGTCCACTATAAGCTCCTTGGTCTTATTGGTTATGTTGAAAGTGTCACAGAACGATGCAGTTAAACCAGTGGTTCTCAACCTGGGCCCCCACAAAGGCTTGAAGAAATATTACAATTTAAATCTTGAGTTATACTTGGTGTTCCGTGGCCCCAAAAGGTATTGAAAGGGGGTCCATAGTGAGGAAAAGGTTAAGAACCACCGAGTTAAACAAAAAGAAAAGCTAGCTTTCCTAATACTGCTGAACTGTATAAAGTCCTTTCCTGTCAAATAGCCACTGAGTTTTATATCTGATGATATTGCGGGCATCCAAACAATGGCATCCTGGCAGAGAGGTTGGCAGAAGTTGGACCAGGATTTTTACTTATGCCCTAAGAGATTACAAAAGAGGAAAACAAATCTTGCATTTTGGGTTTCCCTTCCAGTTCCTCAGAAAAAGACAACAGGATGGCTAGATACACCACTGTTTAAGAAGAAAAAAACATGAATGAATGCTGAGATTTAACTACCCAATTTTTTAACATTGCACATACCAATAAAGAGCACAGTGTTTCCTGCACACAGTATTAATTTGGATTGCTATGGATATAGTGGATTGTCTAAAGTATAAAGAGGTGGAAGGAATATCCTCTACTTAAAAAGTATTAGAAGGGCTTGTTTTTTTTAGGTGTGTGCAGATTTCATTAGTATCACTACATGAAGAACCATGGAAATTACACATTGAAAGAAAAGAACATTTCATGTAACATACTGTATAAGCTTCAGTCAGGTTTCAAAACAAAGAGTTGCTGAAAAATACTATGTATCACTCTATTCATGAAATTGAAAATGAGAAACCTCCATTATTACTTTAGGTAGGCAGTTAAATAAAAATAACCATCTTAATTTTATAACCCCAAATGAGTGATGCAAATATTATGACTTGCAAGTAGATATAAAAACAAAGCAATAGTAAAAGTTAAAATCACTACAGTTTAATCAAATAGAATTTTAATTGCCTTTACTTATTAGGAGTCGAGAAAGCACTGCTAATTACCTTTCAATTAGCTTTTTTCATGTAACAATGCGAGAGTTTATGAGAAACGAAGCATTTAGTGACAGTATATGAGTTTGTGAAATGGCCAGTTGGAATGTGGAATGCTGGTGCTCTTTGTTGTTTCTTGTGACCTGGGGATCCTATTAAATGACCCTATTAAAATGATAACATTCTATGAGACACATATTGAGATGGCTGTTATCTTTCTGGTTTCTTGGAGGCAGTATGGCCATAAGGCTGGAGCAATATGTGGTTGAGTGGGACCTCATCAAGCTTATGAACCTACTAAGCTGTTAACCAATTCATCTGTAATCAGTGTTACATTATTTGGACACCAGTTCTGATCTTACACTGGACTTGGAAGCCCTTGGAATTTTACAGTGGTGTGAGGCTAGTGGCTAATTCTGTGTATTTGAAAGTGTTTGCATTAGCAGGACTAACTTTAATGATGCAATTTAAGAAAATATTCTCCCAAAGAATCTGTTTCTTGCTTTATGAGTCGAGGGAAGGGCTCTCACATGGCATATATAGGCCTTCCTGGGGCAGTAAATCCATTCTGATAACAAATCTTAATTACTTGTAAGTGTCCCTGACACAGTGTAGCATTTCATAGGAAGGCCATTTTTCTGTGCTTAGCTGAGAAATGGTTGGCATAACTTGTCTTTCTATCGAGACCGGCAAAAAAACAACATTCATTTACCTAGTTATTACACTGTGTTTTCTTTAAGAGAGAAGAAAATTTGAAAAGGAGCGCAAGTAGGCTGCTTCCCAGGAAATAGGACCCCTCTCTATTATGGATGAGAATCTGTTATCTCTGACAAATCTGCCTTAGAGAGAACTGACAAATCTGCCTTATCTCTCACATTCTGTTGGATTTTGCTTCTAGATGATAGCCGTCCCATTGCTTTCCATTGACATGTAGGAGTAACAGTTTTGCTCTTACATTACTCAATAGTGATAAAATGTGACATTTCTATCTGAATTAAGCCTCCAGGACAGCTTTGTGAAAGAGATTAGAAGAGCAAACTTTTAAATATCACAAAATTAGTATCTAAGACACCCCAGAACCTGACTGGAAAGGAAAGTGCCCAGATTCAGAAGTGGAAGATAAATAAGATTTTCCCTTTCCTACTGAGTTAAGGGTTCATTTTCTTCTGAAAACAACTGTTAACAGAAGGCAATTATCTTTTGTTCAGAAATTATGCTTCAGCCAATGTGGTGAATTTCACAATTCACAATACCTCTAGATTCTAGGGCAGTCATGTATTGCATGCAATACTATGAGATTGGAATGTGTCTTGGGGAATAATGAAGAACACAGTGGCAGTGTTACAGTAGTAGTATATAAACTCTGCTTTACATAAACTTTTTTTTTTAAAAAAAACTTATTTGCAGTCTGTAACATCAATAACTTCCTTTTTCTCAGTATGCAGTTTTGGAGCGTCAGGTCATGTTGGGCAAAATGTATTCATTCCTTTATGAATGCCAGAAGCTTTCTGAGTCTATTTATAGTATTCAATAATTTGCAAAGGTTAAATGTAATCCAGACTGTAGTGTTAGCATTTTCCCTGCTGATATCACAGAGTAAAAGACTGGCAGCCTACCCTTGTTGGAGGTTTGGGAGGGCTAGCAGCTTTCAGAGTCCTAGACTGCAGGACCATGTATGGTTAAGGCCATATAAGTATCCACCTGATTGGTTAGACAGTAAAGATAAGTACTGTGACAGGTGTTGGTGAAAGCTACACCTGTTTTCTCAATGTGGGCTGATTTAGTGGGAGTTCAAGGCACTGAGAAGGGGGGGAGAGGGGCAGAATATTATGCCAAGTAACCCGAGAAGGAATTATTTCCTAACGGGTGCCTTCTGATCTTTACATGAATTTGATTGTGTTATGTGAAATGCTGAGAGCACTTTGATGCTGATGAGCGTGGGGAACAAAAACAACCCAAGCCAAATGTTGCTTAAATGTACTGTAGCTTCTAAAGTTTAAAAGTTGTTATGGAAGTGCAACAGTCCCACAAAGTGAATAGGTTTTTGTTGTTTTACTTGTCTTGAAGAAGTACCATGCGTTTATGAAGCAGGGGTATTATTTACTCACACACACACACACACACACACACACACACACACACACACACACACACACACACACACACACACACACACACACACTTTTTAGGTTTTTAAACTATTTTAATAGTTTTAAATTTGTTTCAACAAAATTGAAGTTTTTTTTTAAAGTCAAGATATTTAATCCCTGCTATATTATTGGTAAGAATTGCAAGCTATAATGAAATGAGAGCTATGGGTTTTGCTCTAAAATGTAAAAAAAAATGGAAATTTTTCTGCTAGCAGTGTCCCAAAAACTTTGTCTTGAATGTGCAAGCACACTGTACCTTTTCAAATAAAAAAGATTGAGGTTTCCTTTTTAAAGGTGAATAGAATGGACATACTGTGTTCCTTTCAGACTCCTCTTTGTACTTGTAATGAAATGCATTTGATAATGCATTTTGGTTTGTAAACTAAGTTGCTGGACTCATGCATGGAACAGGACAAAAAAGAGGTCTGAGATCAGAATGTACTGTCATATCTTTGAGATGTTAAGCTTGTAAGCTCTTCTGGCAACAAGCTTTTAACCAGTGCTTAGAAAATGATTTCCAAGCTGACAACTGCCTTTTCACAATGATTGTCTTCTAAGGAACAATTGCATTTTGAAGGACATTGTGGAGAATATGGGACAAAAGCTACCTTTAGTGTATGAGAACATACATAATTTTAATGAAAAGATTATTACAAATGTTTGAATGGTCAATATAATAGTGATTCTGTAGACTTGTAAACTATAGAGGTTTTACACGGAGAAAGAACCTGGAGTTTAAGCTGCTTCATTCTTTCTATTGAGTGTATTATAGCTCAGAAATCACCTATTTACCTATTCAGAAGTGAGGAGGAGCCTCATTTACCTATTAAGAAGAATAGCTTGTTCCATTTCTCTAAGATTTTGCATTATGAATGGTGAGGTGAACAACAGGTAGGAAGGGGTTAAGAGCCTCTTTCTCTTGCTGTTTTTCCATTCCAGTTCTCAGACTGATTTGGCATTAAAATAAACAAAAGCAGAGGGAAAAGTAACACAGAATGTCTTGTAACAAGCTGTTTGATGCTTGAGATCTCCTGAAGCTAAAATCATAGCACAGAAAGCACAATGATCCTTCGTGTACCTGCCTGATAGAGGGCAGGCAATCTCCTGCCCACTCTTGTTCTAGGACATGGGTTCAGTTGCATAGGGAACACCTGGAAATGCTCATCACTCATTGGTGATTTAAATCACAGATTAATACCACTACTACTAATGAAATGCATTACTCTTAATTTCCCATTAAATGAGTTTAAACTTTTTTGTGTGTGTAAAGCATGCCGGAAATATTGTAAAAAAAAAATTGGGGTGATTACACAAGGAGATGGGGAATTATAGTTCTATTGCAAATGTTGAAACGTTGCAGTGTGTTAAGAAATCAGTATTGGCTGTTCAACAGTCGCTGTGCAACAATCGGTGCCGTCTTAATGCAGCTTTGCAGTTGAAATGACGACAAGATGGCAAGTGTAGTATTTTCTGTGTGTGTGAATTTTCCAATTGTATTTCAGACTTTAAGAAAGAAAGGCCTTAATGGTTGTGAGAGCCCCGATCCTGACGATTACTTTGAGCACAGCCCTCTCTCGGATGACAGATTCAGCAAACTAAGTGAAGATAGTGATTTTATTTTCAAGCGAGGCCCTGTAAGTACTTCTCTTGGCTCCTACTTTTTATTTGTTGATTCTTTTTATTAACTTCATTATTTAGGCTCTGAACAAGAAGGAAAACAGAGGGTGCGACAGCCCAGACCCTGACACTTCCTATGTGCTCACGCCACATACAGAAGAAAAATATAAAAAAATTAATGAAGAGTTTGATAATATGATGCGGAATCATAAAATCGCAGTGAGTACTGTGGTATGCCTTGTGCTCTTGTTACGTGCATGAGAAGAATTTGTGATACCACCTTCTGTGGCTATTTCGGCTTGGAAAGCAGAAGTACCTGTTCGAGTGCGTCCATCCGAAGTAGAAACCTTGAATGGTTATCATTATAATCCTATTGATGTAAATTCTGCTGAGCGATGCAGTTTGAGTGGTTACCAGTGGTGGTATTCTACTGATTCGGCCTGGTTCTGCTGAGCCCGTAGCGGCGATGAGCAGCAGAGACAGAACTGGTTCTCTCCGACACTCTGTGTTGGGCCTGCCCACCTGGGCTCCCATACTAACCTGGATGTCCTGCTTTTGAAACGCAGCTGCAGGGAGAGTGCAGGATTGCAGGGGGTGAATCAAAACGCACCTGCGCACAGTGCATGTTTGGCGGCGTGCGCAAAGTGTAATGCGTGTGTGCAAAGTGCGCTCACCAAGCCATTCCCACCAAACCGGTGGTAACAATTTTTGAAATGCACCACTGAGTGGCACATCTTCTTTGGTGCAGAATGCAGCAAGGAAAGCCTGTTAGAGACTAAGGAAATTAATTGTACATTTCAGTAAGAAGCTTCCAGCCCTCACGAGAAATTAGAAATATGTATACCTTTGTGGTATCTCCTGGTGAACCTGAAGCCATAAACAGATGAAAACCAATTCTCTGGTTTTTTTTTTCTTCCCAAGAGAGTATCCATAACACTGTTTTAGTTTTAAGGAACTGTTTACCTTAAGGAGTGTCACTTCGTAAAATATGTATGTTTAAAAACATGATGTCACAGGTCTGTTCTTAGTCACTTTGATGGGCTTCTTTTGGTGAGATGGTTGGCTGTACAAATATGATCAATCAATCAATAAAACTGACAAAACTGTTAACAGAGGAGGAGGATCTCTAATGCACCTTGTAGGGTAAATTCCTCATTCATGTACTTACGTAATTCTCCAAATTGTACCTATTAAATCATTAGTTAGTTTCATCATTATACATGGTACCTTTCAAATGCATAACACCTAACAGACTACAGGAAGAAAAATGGCTGTCCTAAGAGCCTTAAAATGCCAAAATCCCATATAGCATAGGAAAAATATGGGAACCTTGATTGTTATATGCTTGGCTGCAATTAGAGCAAAATATATAAACTAAAAGGACTAAAAGCTTCATGCAAAAGATGAGTTTTGAGGAAGAATTCAAAAGCCATAAGGGAGCATTATAGAGGGGCTTATAAACTTTTATCTATACGTAGGGGACTCTAGTGTAACATTCTTTCAAATACATTCCTTCCACAAGGTTATGTTTGCTCTCCCCCCCCTCTCTCGCGTATACACACACACACAAATACTGTTACAATATCATAACACACACTAACAGTTTATTAGCCTCCAGCAACTTTTAAACTTTCAATGTATGAAATCAAATTTATGTTCAACTGTTAAAAAAATATTAGAGAATTTTTATCTCATGATATTTCTGATCGTAGCAGTATAACTTACTGTTTGTGGGTTCTTTTTTTCTTTTTAAGCCAACATGTTTTCATTGAACGTTTGCTTGAATGTAACATGTGAATATCAATTAACCTATTTCATGTCCTACTTGCAATGTTGAATAAGCCATTTCTAAAGTGATGAATTTGAAGGAAGTAAAAAGCTCTTAACTAATTTTGAAACGTTTGAGTAGTCTGTGACAGATGCCAATATTTTGCATTAAACAATAATTATAATCTGTGTATTTTATAAATATCAAAGCTAGTATTTTAACCCTTGATTACAACTTAAGATTTCAAAAGTTGTACTTTTCTTTCTCACTTAATTCCCCTTCCCCTCCTCATTTCCAGCCTGGGTTGCCTCCGCAGAACTTCTCAATGTCGGTCACTGTTCCTGTATCCAGCCCCAATTCTCTAAACTATAGTAGCCCTGGGAGCTCTCTTGTATCCTCAGCCTTGGCAGCAAGCTCTACCTTGACAGATCCCACACTGCTAACTCCTCCTCAAGCTTCATTGCATCGAAATGTATCACCTGGAGGTCCTCAGAGACCCCCAAGTACAGGTAACGCAGGTAAGACTATAAGTCTATAAACTCTTTCCAGCAAATTCCACCTTGTGCTACCCTCGTTCGGTATATAAGATGGAATGTAATACATATTTTTTTCCCATTCCTTAACTAGGTGGGATGTTGACTACCACCGATCTCTCAGTGCCAAATGGAACTGGCTCTAGTCCAGTGGGTAAGTTTTAAAACTTTGTATTTTCACTATATCACAAAAGGCCTAATTGGTTACCTGGTACTTGCATGCTTTTTAAAGAAAGCAAAGCTTTAACAGACAACAAAATTGCTTCTTTCCTGTGAAGACCTTTGCTTATTCTAGGACTAGCTCGATACCTGTGCTTCGCTACGAAACTGTGTGGTTGGGCTTAGTTTTGGGGAGGAAAATAAGGGGAAAAGATTCTGCCTCTGCCTATCAGCATCCATTGCTATTCATCTGGCTAGCGTCCTCTCAGTGTGTGAAAGAGTAGAGGGCTGTTTGGAAACTGAAACATGGAAACTGAAAGAGTATTTGCTGTGTGAGCAAGAAGGAGACAGCAAGGAGCCTGGGTGTGGCTTAGCTGTTCTGTACTAAAGCTGGTTGCTGCTCTGAAACTGAAACTGAAACTGAAACTCCCCTCCTCTGCTTGTGTTTTGCATTTGGAACAGATTTCTTTTCAGGTAGGGTAGAACTCCTTAGCATCAGAAATACTAATGCTCTGATGGTCATTTCGAAAAATCCTTTCTTAGTGAGTACCTAGAAGCCAAGAAGAACGTCCGTGCCAAATTTCAAGTTTGCAGGCTTTACATATATAGATTGCCTTGGACTTGCAAGTTTTTGGGTACCTGAGCCAAAATAAATATCTGTGTGTAGAAAATAGGTAGCTTAAAATTTAGCCCACTGACTTTTGTAAGACATTGCCCTATGTTCGTTTTGATAGTTTTGTGCTTCTTGTGGGCCAGTGGCTTTTTTTGTTTTTGTCACGGTACGGGATGCATAACTTTGTACATATGAATTAAGGAGAGCAGTGATCAGCAAAGGGAACACAGAGAATCTGGGAGCTTTTATGTGAGCTTGACTTTGAAGGGTGATCATTTTTTCCCCTTGATACTTTGTTGACAGTGGGGAGGTGTGCTGTTTGCTTCAGTCAGAGTGGAGGCATCTGTGTTCCAATTCTCCAATTACCGGAAGATGGCACGAACACCTGCTGCCAATATTACTTGCCTACTCCTAGTATCCCTTGGTGGTGAATGATAAGCTAGCCCGGAATGAAGAGCGTAGAATCTCTCCCTGGGAAGGAGGTTGATCCTTCCTGCCATTGATACTCAGAAATGGGCCTTTCCGTGTATTTACTGTAGGTCATGTATAGGATTGGAAGTCCTTTGAAATATATATATATATATATATATGTAAAACTGAGGTTATGTATGACCCATCCGATGTGGGAAATGGAATTCTGTAACACTTGTTCTGGCATTTTATAAAACTGGTTGATTTTACTAACATTTTGGATCTGAGCCTTATGGATATCTGAAGCTGTACTTCATTAAATGGTTATGCAATGATTTGTTAATTCAAGCATCAAAAGCAATCAGGCCTTGAGTATTTGCATATGCTTTGGGTAATTTTTACAACAACTTTAAATATATAGTAGAATTATTCTCAGATAGGAATTAGACATGGAGGGGTAATAGTTTATTTTAGGTAGTTTAATCCTTGTGTAACTAAGGTGAGATTTCAATCAGAGCATCTACAGTTGCTGTAGTCTTTTGCATAGTGGTTGTGTTAACACATGTTGATAAGTCTCAACATGGCTGGTTTGAGTTTAGCATGAATCCAGCCATTATTGTTTGCGCTATACCCTGGATTACAATTACATCAATGATGATTTGCCATGAAAAAAATGTTTTATTCAGCAAAGTCTGAACATAAATTTTGGGTTGGTATGATATGACAATCAGGCAACATGATGCAGGTGGCCATGATACAAATCAGGAAGACGTATCAGGCCTATATGCTCACATTTCTTTTACTATCCATATTGCACAAGCTATCACTTCCTATTGGGTTCAAAATTGTAGCTTAAAATTTAAATAACATTCCAGACACTACAGACCTGAACTTTATGCTAATCTGAAAAATCACAGTGATCAAAGAAGGAGAAGAAGAGAATACGTCTTTATGGGAGTCTGTTGTGAGTTCTTAGTTGCACTGTTCATTAGCCAGTCACACTTCTGAATCGGACTGATAATTCTACTAGCTTTTGTAGCTCATTAAAAGTGCAGTTCTTCCTCTTTTAAATAGTTAAAGTTGGACCCAGAACAAGACTGGCAACCAATGAACAGTGACTGGCAACATCACTGGCATCCAGCTGTTCGGAGTGAGTTGGGTAGGAAAGGAAGGAGGCACTGCCACATTCAAAAGACAAATTGGTTCCAATATCATAGAGAACTAACCCAGCCTTTCATATGGTTGCTGTGTAAAATAACAATAATAATACCACAAAAGGAAAAGGAATCCCACTCTATACTCAGACATCCATTTCCCGGTTCCATTTAACTATTGATCCTATCTGAATGTTACCCTGATAGTAAATAATCCACTTGATGGTATGAAATGCTTTTACTTTTTATTTATGATGAACCCTAAAACAGGAGTAGGGAGCATGTACTCCTCCTATCCCTCCCCAACTATTGCCAATTTACAGCTCTCATCATTGCTGCCTGAAAGGTTATATTATTCCTTGAACATTTGGATGAAGGGTAATTTTAATTTGCTTTAAACAAGTGCTCAGGCCCTGGTACCCTGCCAGCCATCTTTGCCCTCAGAACAATCAGCATAAACATTTACATCAGTCTTGTGAATGAAATAAAGGAGTTAATTGTGATTGTAAGGTTTGAGGAAGGAAAATAATTTTAAAATCAGGTGAAATGAAGTACTTACTTGAAGATAAACTGGCAAATTCCATAGAGATAGTACTCAAACTGAGCCCCAAATTTCTATTACTGAGGAAGACAGTTGTTTCATGCCCCATTTTATGACCCATTAAATGGATAGTTTAAGTTGAGGACTACCTGTATAAAGATGTTTTGTACTGTTATGTTTTACTTGGTTACATCTGTGTCTTTGCTTGGAATGTAAAGCAGCAGGAACAGTTTTCAGCCATTTCATATGAAAAAGACCTAGCTCGATAAATAGATAGTTCAGGCAGGGTCAGTCTGGCTCATATATATCCCCCTAGACTTCCCTCCCGGGGCAATTATGCCACTGGAATTTGATAATAGATGTAGAAATATGTTGGTAAAATGAGGGAGATTGTAGTTAAACCAAAACAAGCCTCTAATAAGAAATCAGCTAGAATTAATACATCTATTTTACCTTAACAGAAAATATTTTCATTGCAGGATCTCATCTGGGTGGGTTACCAGGACCAAAAGTTTAGTTTTCCAAGGCTCATGCTGGACTCCATCCTCAGGGAACCTCTCTCTAGCACATACCCTGCTAGAGTGAAGTCCCTTGTGGATGGGCTCCTGCACGAGTCCAAAAGCTCACAAAACCAAACCTGTGGTCCTAGTGAGTGACCCAGATAGCAATAGCACTTAGACCTATATACGTAGTCAACCTCTTGCCCCCAACAATCTGGGTCCTCATTTTACCCACCTCAGAAGGAGGGAAGGCTGAGTCGGCCTTGAGCCTGGTGAGACTCGAACTGCCAAATCGCAGTCAGCAGAAATAGCCTGCAGTACTGCACTCTAACCACTGTGCCACCACAGCACCAGGATCCTGCAACATTGTCCTGGAATTGGTACATATGCCTTCATTTGTAATACCTTCGTTTTCCATAACTGAAAGGACAAGACCATCATTTCCTCTTATATCATTAACATATTATACTTTACAACCTTTGGAAGGGGAGCAACATACTCAAAAGCTGTAAAATGTTTGCCCTCTTGCCACTCATTCTTTGGCTTGAATTGGCAGAAGGAGCAAAGCTTCTGCGTTTGTAGAATAATGTATCTACACCCACCCACCCCAAGAAACAATCCATCACGATTAATATCAACCACAGAGTAGTAAAAGGTGCCATATGCTATGTCTAAACAACACAGCTTAAGAAACAGCCATTTCATTTGGAACTTCATGACATGAGAAATCTTTTCCAACAAATGGATAAAACAGCTTTTGAAGTCGCTCTGATTTAACCTGTTTTTTGATTGCTAGAGATAAGCTATTCAGGCAAATGTGTGTTTATGTGATGCTGATATTTTGTTCTGGTCCTTAGCGCAAATTGCTTTCAGGAGCCTGTTGTTGTTTTTTTAATCAGAGAAGCAGTTTAATGACACATACCATTTAATTATCAGTTTTAACTGTGGGTATATTTGTAAACTGTAAAAGCATTCTTTTCTATCATTTTATATTGCATAGATTATACTATATATGCCTGGGGAGTGTTGTCAAATTTTAATTCATTTTCAAAGAAACACTAAAAGCTAAAGAGCTCTCCAGTCAGGTTTCTTTATTGTAGCAATATATTGCAATTTTATTGTGAAATACTGGGCAGGGTTATAGAATTTTATGTTACTTTAATAATGGATTATTAAATAAGAAAGGCCATATTAAAAAGATTGAAGATAATAGTGACTTCCGGTTTGAGCTTCTTCAGCGATAGACCGAAACCTCGTCTCTGCGAGGCTTCGATCCGTGCACGCCACTGGAGCGCCCCGAGCCGGCTGGTTTCGGGGCTAAGCCACCCCATAGAGGTGGTGAAGAGAGGGGGAGACTGCCAGCAGGGTTGAGGAGAGCCGCATCCCGAAGGCGGTTGCAGCGGTGGTCAGAAATGGCCACCACAAACAAGAACTCGACCGGAAAAGAATGTGCAGGAGGAAGATAAGAAGAGAAAGTTTTGGTTGACCGGGTTAAGCAGCAAAAGCAACAAATAAGGTACCCTGGAATTGAAACTGTTAAAAAACAATAACATTGTTCCCTGAGAAGATTTTTAAGCTGCGAAGGAGAGAGAAAAGGGAAAAGATTTGGTTTTCTCCTTTTCCTATACTGACAGCTAAG
>JANHFN010005647.1:54969-69043 GCA_032468175.1 Toxicocalamus goodenoughensis
TAGAAAGCAAGAAATCCAACCATTTCCTGCTTCCTAGCTAATCTAAATCTCCCGGCACAGCAGAATAGATGATGGTCGGAAAAAAGAAAAATAGCAATTTTAGCAGGCAAGTTTGCTGGGGTAAGGAGTGAGTGGGTGGGGAGGGTTCCCACGGGTCATGTGGGCGGCGCAGCCTTGTGTTTCTGCGCAGCCTGGATTAATTGCTTTGGGGGAGGGGGTGCTCTGGGGGTGAGATTTCTCTGCGGCCCACCAAAATTTTCGGCTCACTGGTTGGCGACTACTGGTGTAGATAACTATGGTTTGCTCAGACAAGCTAGTTTCAGGCCATAGGTTGAATTCACCGTAAAATTATGAGGCCAAAGTTCAACAGCTTGGGCTCATCTTCTGTCTCCTTTTTTCCACTGTTGGCTCCAACTTGCTACTGCTTGGTATTATCCCTGAATCCTAAAATGAAGTTAATCTTAACTGTAATCTGTTAAAACCATTAAGATTCATGTGACATTACACATCATGCTGAACAAGCTATGGCAAGTGTGTGATTCACACAAATAGCTAAGTCATGCACTGTCCATTGTGGCCACATTCTTACCAGCCACTAAACAAAATAAGCCATATTAGAGCATTGTGTGTGAGAGAGACATTGTGTTCAGACATGGGACAGCTGTGGTTCAATATAATGATAATACAGTATAGGACAAGCATCTCCAACCTTGTCCAGCTTTTGGAAATGATTTGAATCTGTGAATTTGGTATGACTTCATTTTTTAAGGTGATAATTGCAAGGCACCATATTAGAGAATACTTTTATAACACTCAGAATTTGGATTACTGCTGTAACAAGGATCTATGAATATAAAAGTGCTTAGGGCATACATGTTCCTTAATGCAGCCCTAATCCTGGAAAACTGTTTCAAAACCACAGAACACTTGCCCGCATTGGATTGTATGTGCAAGATTAAATAAAATATAATCCCAGAATGTTTGCATATCACTCTGTAAAAAAAAAACTTTCTCGATTTTATTTGGATGCATAGATAGGGAAGATTCACACAGTACCATGTTACAGAAAGTTTTTTTTCCCTATCAGCCAGTACTTTTAAACATCAAAAATATGAAACCAACTTTTCCTGGAACTATATTTATTATTAAGTGACAGGGATTTTTATTTATCCAAGTACCCAAAGTAATATTTGCAGGTCAAGCATCCAATATAGTACATGCATATGTATAAATGTACCATGGCAACTTGGAGTGTTCCCTTTTCTAATCAGCATAGTCAACCTTTTCTAGGTTACTGTAATCTCTACCTTTCCCCCTAAACTTCGATGTTTTCACTTAGCAACAGTTAGTACTTTTTAGTCTCTAATCAGTCACATTCTTCAAGGCTTGTTTTGGAGCTGCTGCCCTTATTTTTCTCCCCTTTCCCCAAATTAAACCAGAATAAACAACAATAACAAGCCTTCAACCATTGAATAATTGGGGGGAAGCATGGCAGAAGTTAGTTTATTTTCTGAGCAGGAAACTTGGTATCTTCAAAGAGAACAGTTTTTGTGATTTGGTGACCACATTTATTCAACAATTATTCTTGTGTGTTGTGCTGCCGTGTGTAAACAGCCCAGGGGAGGTAAGCATTTTCCCACACCTACCCTTTTGTATATCTCCCATTCTGTCTATCAGCCTCCTTGACCCATTCGACTTTTAAAAATTTCTTTCATTAGAGGGGATTTTCAGAAAGTTGGCAAACTGCACAGTGACGTCCCAAGTCTTGCACATTGGCAAGCCTTTATTGGCAGCAGTGCCTAGGAGTCAGAGGTAATATAAGCCAAGATCTACCTGATAATAATTCTACTACCAGCAGGAATGTTGGCCTGTGGTTGTGTGAGAGTGTGAAAGATCATTTGTTAGGCAAGGCTAATAAAGAATCTTTAAATACTGTGTTTAAAAAAAATAGGATATCCTCCTCAGCCACCGTTCCACCTCCTTGAACTGATGTATCATTTCCTGGAGCCTGGTTCTCCTTACTTACTGATATTTTTGGCACTTGTTTTTCCTTTATTATTACTCCTGTGAGTTGCAGATTTGAAGTTTTGAAGGCTGTGCAGTTGTAGGTTCTGGGCTGTTACAACCTGTTACAAGTTTTCAAAGATAACCTCTAAAGTTGTATCTTTGTTAAGCTCTCACAAAGCAACAATTACCTGTTTGTATGTTTATTGACAAAAAGCACCAGTAGAGTTCTTTCATACCCTTTCCCTTTTTCTTTACCTCTCACCTTAGGAAACGGTTTTGTGAACTCACGAGCATCCCCAGGCCTGCTTAGCAGCACCGGTGGCGGGAACAGTTTAAGCAAAGTGATGCCTACAAAATCTCCCCCACCTCCGGGTGGGGGCAATCTTGGAATGAACAGTCGCAAACCAGATCTCCGGGTTGTCATTCCTCCATCTAGCAAAGGCATGATGCCTCCATTGGTAAGGTGTTCCTTGGACTACTTGTGCATAGACTGTATTCTTAAAGGGCTTAAAAAATACAGTTCTACAGACAAAAACGTCTCAAATGCTGCTTTGATCCCGTATTCGAGGGTACCTTCAACAGCAAACCATGAACCATCATGAGCCGTAGTAGCACAGTGGTTAGAAGGCAGTACTGCAGCCTATTTCTGCCGGCTGCTGGCTACCTGCAGTTTGGCAGTTTGATCCTGACCAGCTCAAGGTTAACTAAGCCTTCAATCCTTCCGAGGTTGGTAAAATGAGGACCCAAATTGTTGGGGACAAGAGGCTGACTTAGTAAACCGCTTAGAGAGGGCTGGAAAGCCCTGTGAAGCGGTATATAAGTCTAAGTGCTATTGCTATGAAGAATTAGTACTTCTTTGCCGGGAGAAATGAGCCATGCTAGTTGGTGTGCTTTCTCCCACCTTTATTCATCCATATCAAGCTTTCAAACCACAGGTAGTCCACAACTTACGACCACAATTGAGCCCAGAATTTCTGTTGCTAAGCACATTTGCTGTGTGTTTTGCCCCATGTTATGATCTTTCTTGCCACCGTTGTTAAGTGAATCTGGATTCCCCATTGACTTTGCTTGTCCGAAGGGCGCAAACACCGATCACATGACCCCGAAACACCGCAACTGTCATAAATATGAACCAGTTGCCAATCTTCTAGAATTTTGATCAAGTGGCCATGGAGATCTGCCACAGTCATAGTGTGAAAAATAGTCACAAGTCACCCTTTTCAGTGCCATTGTAATTTCAAACGGTCACTAAACAAACTGTTGTAAGTTGAGGACTACCTGTAGTTAGAACATACAATAATAGGGGAGGAAGGGACCTTGGAGGTCTTCTAATCTAACCCCCTTTTTGTTGTAGGCAAGAAGACTTTTTACTCTAGACTTCTGCAATCTGTCACCTTACCATAATGGTTGAGAATTCTGGAAACACATATGGGGAAGGGGCTCTTAGTAGTAAACATGGGTTCGACTTGCTAGTGGTTACTCTGAGATCTGCCATATTTTTGTATTATTCATGCCATTCTTTATGGGCTGACCTCGATTCAAAAATATTTCAGGGTCTTAATTTTTTTCACAATCCAAGCACTCTGGTCCTTTGTTTTGTTTGTGCAAACCCTGCTAATTGCTCATTTTCTTGGCTGTTCATTTGCCTTTTATCCCAAAAAGGGGACTTGAATTGATTAACTTCAAAGGCAGAATCCAGCCTAGGCTGTTTTCTTTGTTCAACCCAGTGAAACAGTATGAATATATTAAAGTAAAAACATGCACTAACATTTCTTAATCCAGCTCTATTAAGTTATCCCCACACTTCAGCCCCCTCTCTTCGTTTGTATTAATTGATTTGCTTGTCCCCTTGAAGTTCCTTTTAAATTCACAAAACTACAAAGAAAAAGCCCTGCCAGTACAGATCAGATTTATCTATAGCCCTGCTTTTTTTCTTGTTTCACACTACAGCCAACTCGCTGCTTCTCAGACTCACAATCAGGACTTTATGAAAACCAGAGCCCTCCCCAATTTCCCCTCTCCAATTCCCAGCACTTAATCTTGAAGAACGCTGCTGTCAGTTAGACAGAAGCACCACAGATTTGTTCAATTCTTAAAAATTCTATTGGATAAGCCAGTGGTCATGTCTTGTGGGAAGAAGTTTGCCACAGCTTATTCTAACCCAAGAACAATTTTATGTACATAGTCAAGGTTATAGCTATTAGGGGCCTTTCTCAGGTCTGCACTGAGACAAGCCGATTGCTTTTATCAGCGTAAAATGCGGTTGCTTTGCATATATAACATTTTCACTCCTAGGAAAAAGTGAAGAATTATGCAAGGCATTGGAATCTTGGCATAGCATCTGAGCTAGAACCAAGAACTGACTCATAACTTCAGGCTTTACTTTCTCAAGGGGTAGACAGATGACAAGGGGGGCGTTGGGGGGCGTTGAAGCTTAACTTTTGACCTTGAGCCATCTGGTCTGTGAAAGGGTGCCATTTGTCAGCTGCGGCATTTTCATTGGCTTTTCTCATTCTCACCAAGCAGGCTCCAAACTTTCCAATTGTTGCTATTCATCCCCGTTTGATTAAAGTTTGAAGTAGAACTTTAGTTGATCCACTAATATATATATATATATATATATTTCTTTTTTTAAAACACTCCCTGCAATCTGGGATTGCCAGCTGCCAAATTGGTTTAAGATGAATTAACATAAATTATGCTAACCATAATAAATTAAGTGTTCCGTGTTAGAATAGCACCAGAGATAGTCCTCGACTTGCGACTGCAATTGGGAACAGAGTTTCTGTTGCTAAACGAGGCAGTTGTTAAGCGAGTCACAATCCGATTTTATGACCTTCCTTTTGCCACAGTTTTTAAAGCAAATCAACATGCTGGTTAAGCGAATCTGGCTTCTCCCATTGATTTCGCTTATCAGAAGCCAGCTGGGCAAGTTGCAAATGGTGATTAGAGGTAGTCCTTGACTTACGACAGTTCATTTAGTGGTCGTTTGAAATTACAGCGGCGCTGCAAAAAGTGACTTTTTCACACTTACGACCGTTGCAGCATCCCTCGTGGTCATGTGAGTTACCTTCAGATGCTTGACAACGTGTTCCTATTTATGACGGTCAAAGAGTGTCTCGAGGTCACGTGATCCCCTTTTGCAACCTCCGACAAGCAAAGTCCATGGGGAAAGCCAGATTCACTCAAACAACCGTGTTGCTAATTGAACATCTGCAGTGATTCCCTTAACAAAGTCAAATAAAATAGGGCAAAACTCACTTAGCAGATTTCTCACTTAGCAAGGTAAATTCTGTCCTCAATTGCAGGTTGTAAGTCGAGGACTACCTGTACACGATGCCGAAACCATTGTACCTACATGCCAGTTTCCAATACCCAAATTTGGATTATGTGACTGTAGCTATGATGTGACGGTTGTAAGGGCGAGGATGAGTCATTGGCCGCTATTTTTGGTGCTGTTGTAACTTTGAACGGCTGGTAAAGGAATGCTGAGTTGAGGACTGTAGTTTGCTTAGACCAGTTGTAGGTAAAATCTTTGTCAACCTGGCTAATTTAGGCTTCTTAACTTGACAATTTAGGCTTCTTAAATTATGCTGTTATGCCTGATACTCTGTGTAAATTTAAAATACTAGCAAGGCTAAATATAGCCAGCTTTTCAAGCCCAAACATGACTCTTTCATTCTGAAATACAATCTATTCTTAATAATGTTATTATTCCTCTTATTTGCTGAGTACAGTCGGAGGAGGATGAATTGGAGTTGGTGAGTCTGGGTTCTTACTTGGTATGAAACATCAAAATCTGAAGAACTTTCATGTCCACTATGTATGTAACCATACCAATGTTCCCTTTGTCTTGAGGGGGGGGAGGGAAAAAAAAACATTTTAAGGGGAATCAATAAACTTCAAACAAAAATGCTTTTTCTTGTCCTTTTAATTGAAAGGGGAACATTGGAACCAAACCTCTAACAGCAACATCAGGGAAATATACCTTAAACGATTATTTGCATGATGGCTCAGATGCGTTGGTGTTTCGAGAGAGCGATTTGGCCTACCAAGTTCTACAAATATTGAAACAGATTCTTGTGGCTGCTGCTTTCCTTCTCAGAGATTACATCACTCCTGATGAGCTCACCATGCTGGAGATAAAGTTAATTTCATGCTCTACAAGAGAAGGAAGCCACAAGGGGATTCCCTGTTTACCAAAAGAAACTACAAGGCTTCCTCTTAAGAAGGCTTTTACAAAACACATATGATGTAACTTCTTTTGTTTAGCCTTTAAAAAAAAAAAGTCCTAAAATAATACTTCTCAGCATTACGGCAAATCTGCCTCTTGATAAACTTGTGTAAAGGACACAGAGAGCAAGAATTTTGATGCTTTTTATCAATTAATTTAAACCCAATGAGTTGCTGATATGGGGCTTTTTATGCATGACAACATGGGTTTTTTGTATGTGTGCGTGTGTGAGTGTGTGTGTGTGTGTTTGTGTCTCTATGTCTTGTGAATGCATCCAGTTACATAGTACATTTACATTTTTATACCATGTCCAATATATCCAGTGTGCTAATTTTCCTACATAATTGTTTCCACATATATTTGAAAAGCTAAAGCGTTAAACACCTATTTCATTCAATTAATTATATTGAAGTGACTTAACAGGATTAGTGCTTTAAAAATAAATGCAGGAAAATTCAATAAGAACCCTTAAAGTAGCATACAAAAAAAATCTTAGGGAACACTCTGGCAACGAAGGATTGTACTTCCCTTCCCTTTGCCAGTTATTCCATAATGTGGGACCCATTATTAGAAAGCTGAATTTATTATCGAGGCCAAAACATCTCTATTGAGAGACCCATATAAACAAGGTGCTACATGTGATGATGACCCATAAATTGTGGAGCAGACTATTTGGGCATAGGTGATCCTGTAAGTAGCTTGGTCATAAGCCTTATAAAGCTTTATAGATGACCATAAGCTGCTTTCAGGTGACCTCGGAGATTCAGGCAGTCGGTAGTTTCAACGCAGGGGTAAATGTAGGGCACGAGAAGGCCCAAGTGACCGTGGCTGGTTCTTCTGCTTTCTGGGCCAGCTGTGATTCCAACCCTGTTTGTGTATATAGTCCTTTGAAGTTGAACCATCTTGAATTTGAAATGCCTGGCTGGATTCTGAGACAGTTGTTTCAAGGTCAAAGCAGTTGTTCTGAATGTAACCGGCTGTTCTTTTGGAAGTCTTTCAAACTTGGAAACGCTCTGTTCTGAGTTTGAAACACTTCCGGGTATCAAGACTCACCTACCTCCAAGTGACCAGTCCAAACCACTCTTGTTTCAGAGGAAAGAGGAGGAGGAGGAGGAATATAAGGGGAATGTTGATGGCTCTAAATCAGAGGTCCCCAAACGTGGCAACTTTAAGACTTGTGGACTTCAACTCTCAGAATTCTGGCTGGAGAATTTTGGGAGTTGAAGTCTACAAGTCTTAAAGTTGCAAAATTTGGGGACCCCCTGCTCTAAATCTTCTGCTGACTGTACCCCAACGGTTTCACACAGGAATTAAATAGCTCTGGATACAAGTTTTTCCTGAGGCACTTTTCAATAAGATTGTTAGTGAGCTGAGCTACAGACTTTCGGTGTCTTTTTTTGGGTGGTGGGTGGTGGTGGGGATTAGTCTATAGATACGAGTGGAACCACTGCATGATCCAAAGCTATTTCAGGAGAATATTGTGATTTTACAAGAGAACAACAATTGCCATTATCTCCTAATAAAAAGTTGCCCTTCAGGACAACCCAGGAAAATTCTGACCCCTAATCACCAGAAACTAAACTGAGTGTAGATAATGATCAGAACAGAACAGAACAATAGAATAGAATAGAATAGAATAGAATAGAATAGAATAGAATAGAATAGAATAGAATACTTTATTGACTAAGTGTGATTGGACACACAAGGTATTTTTCTTTGTGCATATACTCTCAGTGTACATAAAAAGAAAAGATACATTTGTCAAGAATCATAAGGTATAACACTTAATAGTATTGTAAAAGCATCTTGTAAGAACATCTGTAGTAAGATGATCTTGATGATTACATTAAAAAAATAATTGGATGTGTTCAATTAATGAGGTCTTTGGTTTGTTGTCCTCAAATTATACTTTTTTTTTTTTGCAAAACTTAGAGATAAACACTTTCCATATTTTTCATCTCTACAGCTTCCCATTTTGTCAGCCTTTTAAGACATTCCCATTTTACAGATGGAATCTGAAAATCTGACTTGATAGCAAGTCACAAATTTTGCTGATTTGTAGGATTATAAGTAGGGATCTCCAACCTTGGCAACTTTTAAGACTTGTGGGCGTCAACTCCCAGCTGAGGAATTCTTGTTGCCCAGGTTGGAGAGCCCTGTTTACACAGTTCCACATGGTTTCCAGTTTAAATTCACTGCACTGTAGTTCAAGCATTATGAGTTGCTTATACAAACACAAAATGGACACCCGTGGGTTTGCAGTGATTCATTCAAATGATGCCTGCGTAGATTTACATTTCTCCAAAAAACAGTGTCCTAATTATTGTTTGCATGCAAATTGCATGGATCCATTTGTTGTAAGTTAAAGGGCATGTCTGCTGAGGTTTTTTCAATGTGTCAAAATGTATTTTGAAACAGCTCTCAGTTTTCCTAAAGAAGGGTAAAACATCCATTTGTATTTTAGCATTTTACAGGAGGAGAGTGCCATCTGGTGGCATCACCGCTTCTTAATATCAAGCCAAGAAAAAAAGGACGACCCCCTCCCCCTCCAGACAACTAGATGATTTAGCATTGCAACTAACCCCCCACCCTCAAGCTGTGTGGTTTGCCCAGAAAAGAGAGATTTTAAGTATTGTGGAGCCTTGTTTTATGAATGTGACAAGCTTGGTCTACCATGGACCAACTTTCCATGTCAGTTTATCCTATTGAGTATAGTGTCATCAGTATAGCAATTTGAAAGGACTGGAATTTTAAAAAAAGTAAACTGTGGAGAGGAGAGGATTTGAAATTCATTTATTTAGATGCTTTTATCTACATATAGATACATTTCATCAGCAATCTTTTCCCCCAGAACTGGATGTGACAACATGATCCCAATAATTCTGGGAAGGCAAAGTTTATAGGAATGAGTCCAAAGGCAGCTTTTTCTCTTCCTGTCTTGACTAAATTGCCATTATAATCATTAAATCACTATGGTTTAATTAATCCCTGAAACACGTTCAACTGTTATTCTGGTTGAATGTTAAGAAAATATATTTGATTCCAGTTCCTTTAATGGATGTGCTCCAACAGAAGCTGGACAGCCGGGATGAGTGCTTTAATAAATAAATAAAATAAATAAATTTAATTTTTATACCGCCCCTCTCCCGAAGGACTCGGGGCGGTGTACAGCAAATAAAAAACACATAATACAAAACATAAAAGCATAGTTAAGACAAAATATTATTAAGGCTGCAATAGTTAAAACTAGTCCCTGAGACAATTTAAAACCCCAAATCCCACTGGATTTGGATTCATTCATCAAGGATAATCTGGATTCATTCATCAAGGTGGTTCCAATGTCCAGCCAAATGGTTCCTTTCAATTCTATGACTCTATCACAGTTAATTAAAGAAAATGTGCTGCTTGATTACCTCAGTGGCAATATAAAAAATGCCCTAGAAGAAAAGAACCTCAGAGTTTGTATTTGGCCAATGCATGTCTGAATTCACTTCAATGCATCTTTATTTTCTTTGACCACTTTCGTTTTTCTGGTCACCATTCACAGAACACACAGCGGTTAAGTAGTTCTCAGTCCACGCAACCTCTTGCAACACCAGTTGTATCTGTGACAACCCCAAGCTTGCCGCCACAAGGACTGGTCTATTCTGCCATGCCTACAGCTTACAATACTGGTAAGTTACACATTTGTTGGCTCTTCATCCCTCTTCTGTGTTCTTAATGGCTGCCACATTCAAAGGATTCTAAGTCTTTAGGCCAGGGGTCTCCAACCTTGGCAACTTTAAGCCTGATGGACAAAGCTGGCTGGGGAATTCTGGTACTTGAAGTCCATCCGGCTTAAAGTTGCGAAGGTTGAAGACCCCTGCTTTAGGCAATCCTGTCTTTGCAACATTCAGTTGTGGCCAACAAAAGTCACGAATATTGAATTATTCCTCAAAATTATATGCTGCTCTTCATAGAATAGTTTATTATAACATAAATCTTTTAAACTAAATGATCCACAGTTTAACACATCACAAATAATACAAATATTTTAAAAACATCACAACAGCCTAAAACTAGCCATGTATAGCAAAGTAGTATATGGGAGAGGTTTGGTAAATACTGCAGATGGAAATTATGATAGAAGAAGAACCAGTTGGTTGTGATGAGGCTAAAGACCGGGGAGACTGTGAGTTTGAGTCCTGTCTTAGGCATGGAACCAGCTTGGTGACCTTGAGCCAGTCACTTTCTCTCAGCCCTAGGAAGGAGGCAATGGCAAACCACCTCTGAAAAACCTTGCTAAGAAAACTGCAGGGTTCAAGCATTCGCTGAGGATTAGACACAATTAAACAGAAGAGGGAAAAAATATGAGACAGGTTTGGTAAATTTTAGAGAACAATTCATTTTGGGGACTTTGAAAATTTATATAGAAGAATTAGTGACATGAATTTCCCTCTGAAACAGGGAAATGAAGCAATGGTGTTTTCATCCCACAGTCGCTCTTCCTGATGTGAAACAATGCCTGGTTTACATGCTCAGAAATCTCTTATGTGCCCATGGAAAAAACTGTCTAGCCAATATCAACTAATAATAGATAGGGGGGAAAAAACCGAACAACGTTGCAGCATAAATCATTGCTCTTTCACATGAACCCATTTTTATCCCTATCTTTCCCCAAGAGGCAAAGGAATATATTAAGAGAACAGTATTAGAAAGTGATTCAGTGCTGAAAAGCATTTGCAGCTCCCTCTCCTTTCATATGTGAGAGAAAAAGCAGTGATAATCATGGAGTGAAATAACTTCCTGCATGTTAATCAGAAGTGACAGCTATTTAAGCTCTGATTTTAAAAACCTAATATTTAAGTTCCTGAATCAAACCCTGGAGACATCTGTTCCCTAAGGCTGCAGGGGGTCCCCACCTGCAAAAGTGGGGGGATCTTTTCTCTAGTACTTCTGGAACAATAATCAAACAACAGCTTTAAGTACTCTTCAATTTACTTACCATTAATCTTCAGATGGGCTTCCTGAACTGTATAATTGGTATTCTTTTGAGTTGGTTTCCAGTCTGTTCCCTTCTCACGTCCTCCATATCCTCCCCCCTCCCTCCTTCCAAAAGCAGCACAGACTGATTTTATTTCTGAGGTTTGTAAGCTATTTGAAGGCTTAATTGCAGAGTAAATGATACTTCCATTTACTGAAAGTTGCTGATAAGATTTGAATCCTTGGCTGCTTTGCAATTCATAAAACTGTATGTAGATATAAACAGAAATTGGATAGTGTGATCCCTCCGGGTTTGCTCTTCAAGGAATTAACAGGAGGACCCTGTTACTCCTTGGAATAATCTTGGTTTTTCTCCTGGGAGTCCACCTGAATTTCTTGTGTAAGAGTTGTGTCAAGGACTCTGCTCTCTGCTCGTAAGTGAAAGATTGTCTTAACAGACTTCCTGTGTCTCAGCATCTCAAGTAACCTGCCCATATACTTTCCTTGAGCAAAAACATAAAAAAAATGAACTTGAGAGTTAATCCTTAGAGATGGGGGACAAATTAGTTTGGCTTGCATCTTTGTACCAATTTACCTAATCTAAAGCAGAAAATAGGACCTCCCAATTGTTTTAGCTGTTAGCAATCAGTCTGTGAGGTGTAGCTTTGCCTTATAACTTTGCCACAAATGCTTAATACAAAATCCCTTGTATTTTTCTCTCCTGTTTCAGATTACTCCTTGACTAGTGCAGACCTGTCAGCCCTTCAGGGGTTTAACTCCCCAGGAATGCTGTCATTAGGACAAGTTTCTGCCTGGCAACAGCATCATCTAGGACAGGCAGCTCTCAGCTCTCTTGTGTAAGTAGGAGACCATTCTTGCAGCTTCCTTGGATTTGCCGTCTAATTCCCAGCGGGAACCCCACGACCTCTGATTGTGTTTGAGTTGATTCAATTCAGTGCAGTTTTCTTTACTTTCTAGCTTTTGGTTAGTTTGGATGCGCATGGTTATTTTCTTGGGAAGAATGCCAATTTATGACTTTCAAAACTCCTGCATTTTTGCAGGTTTAAGGGGAAAAAATCATGTCACCACACCACAAAAAAGATGTTGAGGCTCTGAAAGAGTACAGAGAAAAGCAGCAAAAATGATTAGGGAACTGGAGGCTAAAGCATGTGAAGAACGGTTACAGGAACTGGGCATGGCTAGTCTAGTGAAGAGAAGGACCAGGGGAGACAGGATAACAGTCGTCCAATATTTGAGGGGCTGCCACAGAGAGGAGGAAGGGGTCAAGCTATTCTCCAAGGCACCTGAAGGCCAGACAAGGAATAATGGATGGAAACTGACCAAGGAGAGATTCAATCTGGAAATAAGGAGAAGCTTTCTGACAATGAGAGCAATCAACCCATGGAACAGAAGTTGTCTTCAGAAGTTGTGGGAGCTTCAACCCTGGAAGCTTTCCAGAAGAGACTGGACTGCCATCTGTCAGAAATTGTGTAGGGTCTCCTGCTTATGCAGGGGGTTGGACTAGATGACCTACAAGGTCCCTTCCAACTCTTTCAATCTGTTCAATCAGTTAAACTCCCATAATCCTCCAGGTGGCATGGAGAATGTTGGAAGCATAAGGAATTCTGGGAGTTGAAGTCCACCCATCTTCAGGAGGCCGAGGTTGAGCCACCGAGGTTGAAGAATAAAAGGCAAGGGTAGAGTTACTCTTTGAGGAGCTATACCTTGGCGGTCCCTGGGGGTCCATAAGCTGCGTAGGGCTTTACTATATCTGGATCTTCTTGGTCTGGAGTGAGTTTTTCCTCAGTTTCTCTGGACGCAAACACCTCAGTGTTGTTTTCCAGCACTGGAAAGGAAATAAATTTTGGTTAAAATTTCTTCCTCAAAAAATTTAATGTCATCTTCTCGAATTCCCAGCTAGCATGCTCTAAAAAGATCCTTCAGAGTTGCAACGGTGCTGGAAAAAAATGACTTACGCTCAGTCCTCGCATTTATGACCGTTGCCATGTCTCCACGGTCATGCAATCAAAATTGCTTGACAAATGTCATGCATTTACGACAGTTGCACCATCTGGAGGTCATGTGATCGATCTTTGTGACCTTCCCACCCAGCTTCCCACAAGCCAGGCTAATGGGGGAAAGCTGGATTTGCTTAATGACCACCTGATTCACTTAATGACTCTGGCCAAAACGGTCCTGACAAAGCTAATGATAGCAATTGTGGTCGTTAAACCGAGGACTACCTGGAACTCCAAACCATGGTTGTTTGTTGTTGTTATTGCCATTGTTTGAGCATTACGATTAATATTACCATCATTTAAGTCTCCTGCTTGAACAAGGGGCTGGACTAGAAGACCTCCAACTCCATTATTCTGGGTTTCACTCTCTTTTTTTTCAGTGCCATTGTGGCTTTCAACAGTCACTAAAAGAAAAGATTGTAAATCAAGGATTACCTGCATGGATTGCAGCCTTTTGCCTTTTGAAAGCAGGCCGAAGATTAGGGTTAGGGTAGTCCATCATGGGAGATGGAGGACCACAGCTTGATCCTTCATGGTCTAAACCTGGTTTACCATTTTCCAAACCAGCTGTGGGAAGCCCCACCACCACCCTGAAGAATGAAATATTTTGGGAAATACTAAAAAAAGCAGAATATTATATTTCCCTAAAGGAGAAATGGAGAAACATGTTTTTAGAGGCAGAAAGTAGCCTCCAATTCTTTCTTAAAGCTCACAGCAGATGTCAGCGTTTAAGAATACAGAATAACAGAATAACAGAGTTGGAAGAGACCTTGTAAGTCATCTAGTCCAAGCAGGAGACCCTACACCATTTCTGACAGATGGCAGTCCAGTCTCTTCTTGAAAGCTTCCAGTG
>JANHFN010005647.1:79386-91844 GCA_032468175.1 Toxicocalamus goodenoughensis
TGTAAGCAACACCAGAATGTTTCCTTCCTGCCTTCCTTACAGGATTAGGCCAGTAATTTCTTCTAACAGCTGGTTCTTCAAACTGCTTAGAATGTTAACAACTGTTTCTAGCAAATAGATGTGAACTGGTAGAATCCCACCCCTGGATCTACCCTATTTCCATTATAAATCTAGGGCCGAATCCCTGTTTGAATGGCACAAATAGAGAACAAGAAATTTTAAAAATCACATAAAATGCTAAAACAAGTTTTTGGTTGGATTTTTGTTTTTTAACAGCAAGGACAATGTGCGTAGCCTTGGAAGTATGGAAGCGAGGACATTCAATTAATTTTCCCCTTTGAATAGTTTATGTTCTACTTCCTTATATATTTCTTTTGTTTTCCCACATCCCACAAAAAGGGGATGTGGGGAAATTAGCATTGTTTCCATGTTTTTGCAGAATCAGGAAAGTAGCACATTGCCAGCTTATCCCAGTTTTGTGCATCAGCTGTCTACCATTTCTGGAACCAGAAACACATGAAATTTAACTTAATCCCCCTGCCCACTATCAGCTAACGGAACCTTCAACCATGCTTCTTGGTTCTGCATCAACAATAGTCCTATTTCTTCTGGCTCAAGTTGCATTGTCTTGGTTTGTGTGTGGTGTTTCAGTTCCTTGCAAACTCCTGCATGCAGCTGGCTACTATGGCCTATGGTGCAAATGCTCCAATCCTTCTGGTCACTAGCCAGTGATCTCTACTAACTTAAAAAAATACAACAAAGAAGAAGCTGTTTTGTTGTTCATTCACGAATCAGGGAAAAGAGGACTTTTTAAAAGCAAACTTATTGATGGAATAGTCCAAGATAAGATTTTGTTAACTAAGTAAAATTCACAAGAATTTTGTCACTTTCCCCTTCTAGCTCAAGTGATGTATAAAATGGTAAAACTCTGATACTTTTTTCATATATACATTATACACACACACACACACACACACACACACACACTGGGTTGTTGCTATGGGAATAATAGGAGGTGATAGGAATATTAGGTATGTTGCCTTTACTTACTTGTAAAAGTGCAAAGGTAGGATAAAAAATCCAATTAATAAATAAATTTTCAGGTGTCATCCACATATAATACAAATAGCTGAGGACCACAATGTATACAAGAGCTAAATTCCAGTAAAATGGAACATATATAGTATCTTGTAGCAGTTTAAGTTTTATTCTTGCTTTCTTTCCCTGCCAAATATATTTCAACACAGTTCTGTTTAGGTCTTCAAAAAACTCTTTCCCATACACTGGAATTGTATGGAATAAATACAGAATTCTAGGCAATACATTCATCATAACTGTAGATATTCTTCCAATCAATGATATTTGTAAATTTTCCCATTTTGCCAGATCTGTCACAATCTGCTGTTTAAGTTTAATATAATTGTCCTCCTTCAGTGTGCTACATCTTGGTTTAATGTGTAACCCTAAATACTTAACCTTATTTGTGACCTGTATTTCTAAAACTTCTTCCAACTCTTTCTTTCATCTTGCTAACATATTTTTTGTTAATATCTTTGTTTTATCTTTTTCAACCTGCTACTTTTCCATATTCTTCTATCTTTTCTATTAATTTAGGTGCTATTTCCAATGGATCCTCTAGTATGAATGCCAGATCATCTGCAAAAGCTTGCAATTTATACTCTTCGGTTTTAATTTTCATTCCTTTTATTTCTTTATCTTCTCTCAACACTTCCAAAGTTAACACAAACAGCAGAGGCGATAGTGGACAACCTTGTCTTGTCCCTTTATATCTATAGATGTTTGCTCATAATATATCGTTTCAATGGCTTGAATAATTTTTTTACCAAAGCTCATTTTGGTAATTTAATAGAGATATAGGTCTATAATTTTTAACTTGTTGCATATCTGTATCCTCCTTCGGTATAAGTGTAATACATGGTTCTAACCATGTTTTGGGTATTATTTTCTTTCCTTTTCTTTTCTTTAACATAACTTCATTCATAACTTCTAACAGATGGAGATTCAGCATTTCCTGGAAAGTCTTGTAAAATTCCGCTGGCAATCCATCTGAACCTGGTGCTTTTCCAACATTCTGGTTTTTTTAAAGCTTCTGTTAGTTCCATCATCGTTATATTCCCTTCTAGCATTATTTCAAGCATTATTTCAAAGGTATCTGAGGAAAATTCGCTTTCTGTAAGTATTGCTTAACTTTTTCTTCTTGAATATTCTCTTGAAAATACAGTTTTCCATAGTAATCTTGTATAATTTTTTTCTTCTCCTCATTTCCATAGCAAACATGTCCTTCTTCATTTATTAATTGATTAATCCTTCTTGATTCTCTTTCCTTTCTCAGTTTATAGGCTAGCCATCTGCCTGGTTTGTTTGCATCTTCAAAGTAATTCTGTTTAGTATTTTACATTTTTTGTGCTAGTTCCTCTTTTTCGATTAATCCCATTTTATGTTTAATTATATCCATTTTATTCTTAATGTCTTTTTTTTGCGGGAACTTCTGTAACACTTTTTCCAGTCTTTTATAGTCATCCTTCAAAGTTTTAAAAGTCTTTCTCTGTTTTATATTTCTTTACCTTATATTGTCAATTATCAAACCTCTTGTGTAGGCCTTCATTGTGTCCTAGAGATTCTGTAAAGAAGGATCCTCTTTTCTATTTTCTTTAAAAAAGAAAACCAATCCTTTCTCTATTTTCTGTTTAAAGTCTTTTTCCTTTAATATTGTGTTATTTAAAGTCCACCTAGATCTCCTCTTATATCCTTTCCAAATAACTGTCATTGGATTGTGGTCTGCCCAAATGCTTGGTTCTATTTCAATTTCTCATATATTGATAAGTACTTCTGATGACATCCATATCATATCTATTCTAGACCATGATGTATTTCTGTTTGAGTAAAAAGTATATTACTTACTTTCCACATTTCTCTCTCTCCATGCATCTTTTAAGTTTAATTCTTCTATCATTCAAAAGAAATATTTTGGTAATACCTTTCTAGCTTCCTTTGTTGATTTCTGTGTTTTATAGTCCAACTGATCATTAATTATTCCATTAAGGTCTCCCATCATACAAATATTAACGTAGTCTGTTATAATGACAAGGCAGTCAAGTTGTTTGATCATGAACAACTGAATTATGATGATCTTTATTGGAGTATAGTTTTGCATTTATATACATTTTTAATTATCCTCCATCATTGGTTAACTTTGGTTACTGCTTAACTTTCGTTACTGTTTACTACAGTAATCCATACAATTAATTATGTCTAGTTAAAGTCTAACATATGTCTACTTCCCCTCTCTAATCCTCCTTTATCCATAGATTAGTGACTTTGCCTGAGTTGTATTTGCTTGGAAACATTCTTTAGCTGAGGTTTGCCATCCAAGATTGGAACATTCCTGCAATTACAACTCTACAGTCCTGTTGTTCCTCTGCCTGGCCTTCACTCAAAATTCATCAGTAACCACAAATAACAAAGATAGGCTCCACTGCTCAATACTGTACTTGGAGGGGGGGGAGAACCCAGAATCTGTTGTTACTTCCAGATCATTTGGGGCAGGGAAAGCAGGCCAGGCCATGTCACCCTCCTGATGGGATGAAAGTTTGTTTAGTAGTATGGACAGTGGGGGTACTTTCTCGTCTAACATAGTTTGATCTTCCCACCAAAGAACGGTTCACTGAGATTTTAACGGGTTCTGTCGTGTTGGAGGTACTGGGAACCACATCTAGTTGCTGGGTCTTAAAATAGACAATATAAAACACAGGCAAAACAATTCCTATCAGGAGCATAAGAAAGACTGCTTTCCACCACTGGATCCCATAATCTGCTCCGGAGCAGGTGGCTTTCTGCTCCCGAGTTGACTGGTTCGAAGATTCAATGAAGGGATCTCTGCATGAAGGGATTTCCAGCTGTGTCACTCTTTCAATGTTTTGGTCAATCCCTCTGAAATATTGATCGATTTGTTCATGGTCACCACTCCTGCTTTCTGGATCTATGGATATGGAGTATTCGGGTCGTGGAGCAGGAGTCTGAAGGGGTAGCAGCTCATTGCTGGTCTCCGTCAGTAGTCCATTAACCTTGACTGGAATCTTGATGGATTTCAGAGCATAGAAGTCTTGTTCTTGGATAAAGTTATTAACCCTCTTGATATCTTCAACCTGGAAAATTGGTAAAGGGAAATGTCTATGGAGATTTTCAGTCATTCAGGTTGTGGTTGTCCCAAAGGTGCTTTTTCAGGAGGCCACTGGACTTTCTTGTTTTTTCTTTGCAGAAACTTAGTCTCTGACTGGATGGTGGAGAATGGAAGGACTTATATTCCTTGCAGACAACTGGTCATTTGCATTCTCTTTAGAAAGTCATTGAGGCCACTTGGAGGTTTGTCTGTGTCCTCAGGGTCACCTGAGTAATGCAAATGTCAAACCTCCAAATGTCCAGTTCCTCTTGAAAAAGCAGGTGCCTTTGGTTCATAAAATGAAACATTTTATTTACTGAATTTATAGGCTCACACATACCCACACACCTTTCCAAGTGATTGGGCAGTTACCAGGACATTAAAACAATCAACAAAAAGTTTTTTTTTAAAGAAAAACATACAATCCAATCTTCAAAGGCAGGTGGGTCTAATATTACAATCTTAAAAACTATTGGAAAAACCAGGTATATAATAACTTCCAAATGGTTAGCAAAATTGGAGCCATTTGACACTCAGGATAGAGACCATTCTAGACAGCGGGTGCTGCTATTAAAAAGAAGAAAAGGCAGGCTTCCTACAGCATTACATGGTGTAAATATTACATGGTGTAAGTATTCCTACAGATTACATGCTGTAAATATTCCATATGTGGTGGTTCATCTGAGGCTGTATTTAATCTACTGTATTTAATCTACTCCTCCTAACAATACGCTCATGAGAATGCGATTCGCTGCAGAAAAAAAATCCAACCTGAATGCTTTGCTTCCACCAAACAAAACTCAAATCTACCGGTAGCTCCTTATTCAATTGTGTTCTAGGATTATTCCTTATCTGTTCTTATCTTTGAAAATAGCTTAGCCTTTTACATTGATAAGGTTCCAAATGGAAAACCTAGAAGATTTAACCATCGGGACCTTTTGAGTGTACCACACTTTGGATCCTTTTCTTCTTCACATTTCTTCGGTATCATTTTTTATATCATTTAGATAACTCATTGCAAGATCCAGCTGGTTTCTCAGAATCCAGAGGGGATCCAGCCCAATTAATCCAATTACTGAAAACTTCTAGCGTTCTGAAGTATGTATCTCTGTGTCCCTATATAAATTTGCCTTGCAACACCTTAGAACTGCTCTTTAGAATTGGACAATTCTTCAAAATTTAGTGAATCACAACAAAAGACTGAAAAAGAGATGGGTAGGTTAAGCATGCCTTCTAAATACTGGAAAGGAATTAACATTTCGTGACAAGCTAACAACTTCCTTTCCTGTAAGGCAAAAGTTATATTTTGTTAAATCTTGTACTAGCAGCTGTTGCCAGCTAAACCCAGAGATAATCCTAGGATCTGTTGCACTTCAGGAAACTTGTTTGTGAATTAGCTCTATTATTCTTGGTACTTTTTCAACAAGCTTCTTTAATGATGCTGATAACAACAGACAATTCTACGATTCAGCACCAATCTCTTCCCAACAAGACAGAATTCAACACAACTCCAGTTCAAAACCGGTATTCTTAACTTCTGCCAGTGAAATAATCACACTGGTTGCATTTAGCAAAGTGTTCATTCAGGCGTTTTAAAAAGTATTGTGGGAACATCTCTTACGGCCTGGAAGAAAGCAAGCATTTTGGGGTGTTACTCTGGACAAATCAGGCTTAATCCTAACTTTGAATCCTGAAAATACAAAAATGTCAAAGTTGTTTTTTTTTTTTTAAACAAAGATGGTTTGGTTTTCACTACTAATTCGGGTGATATGCTCCAGTAATTACATGAAGATTGTCTTGCACCAGTTTAGTGTAAAGTTGAAGTATGGTCCTTAGACATTCCTCTTATGGAGCCAAGGATTGGCAAAGAGTTCTTGCACCAAACTTCCTCATTTGTTAAAGTGTTTAGTTACAAACTTTCAAAACAGCTTTGATCAGATATTACATGAGTGCAGTTAAAATACAGAATAGAATGCAGCACAGCATTCTCCACATTCTCTTTATTTCATGTCTTTTGAGTGTTATACTGTTTCTATCCAACATGAAATATTATAGTCCCTTTGCATCTGAACTCTCCCCATTGAGGGAGTCAACAATATTGCTTAATCAGAACTTTGTGAGTCTACAAGTAGGCTAAAGTCACACATTGTTAGAATCAGGAATTCTCATTTTATTTTCCTAAGACAACTTATTTCATAAACAAATGATATATTGCATAAAACTCCCCAAACAAGCTGTGCAAACGATTAGCAAAAAGAAAGCTTTCTACAATCATTTATAAAAATACAACACAACTTTCAGGTCCAAATTAATCCCTGGGGGAGAAAAATCTATGCAAAACCCATGGAGACCCCTTAACTGTGAATCAGACCACACTTTCTTCTATTCCAAGATCAAATTAAATCCACAGTTTAATCTTGGTCCAACTCACTCTACAGGGTCACCATGGAGAAAGGAGGAGGAGAAAGGAGCATTAGGGGCATCAACTGCTTTGGCGCCATATAAATAAAATAATAAAATCAGCCTTGATTTTCAAGTTGCACAATGTTCTTCGACCAGCTAAAAATAATCTGATGGATAGCTTAATTATTAAAGGACCGAATGCAAGCACATAAGCTCCTAATCCACCCCGATGTCAAACATGGCATCAGGGAGCAGGCACCTTTGCCAACCTCTCAACCAGAAAAACCAGATTTTCCCTTCCTAGTCTTTGAACATCCTGAACTGGAAATTAATTCTGTAAACAACCTTGGCTCAGAATAAAACGCCTATCAATACAGTTGGTTAGGAAACAAGAGCCATCACTTTGCCTCCAAAGGCACCGCTTCTTACTTTGCACCCGTATTGCAGAGCCAACTTGTTGAGGTTGTCGTCTCCTTTAACGACCCGCTCTAGAAGCTGCACGTCCCCAACTCTCTTCTGGGAAGAACCGGATGGCTGGGGATCTTTCCCCCTGGCACGTAATTCCGTGGTGTTGAACTCTTCCTCCGACGAGTCCTCAGAATCAGATTGTCTGCCGCTTCGGAATAAAAACACTTGACTACCTGAGAAGTTTCGGACTGTGGCAGGAGCTTGGAAGGGCCTGATCAGCCTTTCATTCAGCCTCATGTTGTACAGCAACACCTCTGGCAAGTTAAAAAAAAAAAAAGGAAAGTATTGTTCATCAAGTGAGCCAGATTATTTACGGGCAGAAGTTGAGCCAGTGCAAGGCAAGCTTTGAGGCAACAACTCCGAAAAAAGGTAGATAATTAATGTTGACATGCTATGTCATAAGATAAGGTCCCCCGTCCTAAAGAAACAAGTTCCGTGTTTTGTTTTGTTTTCATTGTTAATGTTCACGTCCCATGGCATATTTTTCTTATCAATGCCTTTGGTCTTATTAGTCTCATCCCTTAGGTATAAAGCAAGGGTCTTCACACTTGGCAAGTTTACAGACTTGTGGACTTCAATTCCCAGAATTCCTGAGCTAACATGACTGGAGGAGGATTTCTGGGAGTTGAAGTCCACAAGTCTTAAAGCTGTCAAGTTGGAAGACCCCTGGTCTAAAGCCTGGGAAGGTGCTAATCTGGCGCCATCCAGAGCCAGAGATGAACTTCAAGACAGCCTTGGATTTCCAAGAATGGAGAAAAATTTGCACTTTGTTGCAAAAATAGGCTTTTAGTTTTATATTTTAGCTTTGAAAATCTGACTCACAGACAAACACAATACAGAAGCCTGATGATGGCAGATGAGATTCTGCCGAAATGTTTCTACAACTTTAAAAGCACAACTATAATGACTTGGGAAAATACCCGAATAAAGATGAATTCCATATATATTCATATAATTATATATATATATGAGCAGGTGGGCTTTCTATCATCCCTGAATTCAAATGGCTGCTCAGAAATTTAAGATTTGGTTTGCTGTAAGTGATATAATGTAATTATACGAATAAATTCTGCACAGTCTCCATGTATAACGTACCATATGCTAAGTAAATGCACATTCTCCAAGAATTATACCCCAACCTCATTGCATGAAACAATTTGTGTTTCTCATGGTATTCTTTTTTAATGCTTCTCTATTTTCAACAAAAACAACATGATGGGGTTCTGGGTTCACAGAAGCAGAAAATCATTCCTAATGTATTGTAACTGCAACATACTTGCACATGGGAAGACAGGCTAAAAGTAGCATGACAAAAGAACTTACCTACTTTGAAAGAGGCACCCAGAGTTTGCTGTATATTTCTGTCTATTGTTTTTCAGGAGAGAGCATAGTCTCTCTGGCTTGACTACCTTTTTTGGGTAGAGTTGGGCAACTAGGACTTTGTAAAAGCAGTCTTGGGGCTGACAGAAGATAGCATTTCAGCCTCAAGACCAAAAGCAGCTTGAGGCCTAGAAGGTGGGATGACTGGCCATGTTTAGCTGGCAACAGGGCTTGATGACAATTCACAGGAAATAATGTTTTCCCCAAGATGGTTGTTGTTGCCTGAACATCAGAGAGTCTGGTTCATCTTGAGTCAGGATATTGCAGATGCAGGGATTTCCCCAAAGCATTGGCATTGGTGTCAAAAAGATGACAGAAAAGATGACATGCCCAAACAACGTCTTAGACTTGGCATGTTGGAATTTGTTTTGGGTTTTGAGCACTTTAAAAAACAACAACAACCCTTACCAACTGGTAGAGTTGGAGATCTTTCTATTGACCAATTACAATAATCTCAGGGGGTCTGTCCCTTATTTGCTTCACATAATTGTTAATTTTGAGTTTTCATCAGGGCTTGAACTGTTTACAGGACCCTCATGCAATTATTGATTACAGGACCCTCATGCAATGAATGATTATTGCATGTTTTTTTGTTTTCCTAGAAGAGAGCACCCACAATTTGGTTAACTAACCAAAATATTTGGCTGTGTTACTTTTGTCTATTTCACAATGTTTGCATCAAGAAGGATGCATATAGCAGAGACAATTCTGTCTGTGAATCAGTCTGGTAGCAAATTAACAAATTTTATTAGACAGTGTAAGCTTTTATGAACGATGGCTTCATCAGAGGCATATTTTTTGGCTCCCATAGAGGATCATGCGGCTTCTCTTATAATGTTCTGAGTTATGAATAACAAACAATGACTCTTGTTGCAAGAATTCTCATTCAGCTGCCAGTTTCTGGGTTTTATATACTGTATATGCTGCAATTGCCAGCTTCCAATTACATTTCCCCAAAGTTATATTAGCACTGTTCATGTTTAACTAGAATTATGCTAAAGTGTATAATGTTGAAAATGGAAGTCTTAGTAGAAATATTTTGACTGTGTACATTCCATATACAAAGAATAGATCTTTCTATTACAGGAATAAGTTACTACGGTACATTTCTTGATATATTTTCAGAAATAAATCTAACTGTTTAAGTCTGAGTAGCTGAAGAAGTAAAACTATGGCAATGATCTATCTATGGTGTTGAGAACAATTTTAATCAGCAATAGCTAACAGTCTCAGGAATTATGAGTTAAAGACACCTGTTTTGGAGAGTTAAAAAAAAATTCTGGCTCATTAAGACCCGGAATGAAAAATACAACTATAAAAGGTGGTCTGTTTATATATAAAATTCCAAATTTTTCAATATCTGAAAGTTTCATTTTTTCTCCAAAAAGCCACATATCAAAATTTGTGCTTCATCATATGGTCTTCAGTTTAAGTCCGTGAGATTTGCCTCCAAATAAATCTGATTTAGGGATGTGATCTTAATAATTTTATTTATTAATTAATATAAGTGACTGATCAATTAATTATTTTTGAAACAGGCATAAATTTTATTTCCTCTATTCTAACTTGTTTGAAATTATTTTAGGGAGAAATTAGAATAAATAGCCCACTGAATATTTCACTAGAAAGGTTATTTGTTTATTTCAAATCTAATTGCATTACTTATTAACATAGGAAGACATTTTTGTATACACATCAACATTTATTTTCAAATAAAAGCATTTTTATCCACATGAGGCATCTTCATTCACACTTGGAGATACCATTAGAGAGTGCATTTTCTATGACATGATTCCTTGTTCAATATGCTTATATTTACAAGTCTAATTCAGGACAGTGAAGAGGAAGGGGGGCCCTAGGGAAAATATAAGAGTGAAGAAATAACAGCCAAATTTTTAAAAAATGATATCAGATAAGCTTGGAAAAGCGTTATCATTCAGTCCAAGAGCTTTTCCAGACCACCAGCCTATCTGTTTTCTAAGACTTTATAACACACCTTTAAGTGAAATGGGAATACTTTGAGCTGTTTTCATATGCTTTATTGTATTATTTTCTCTTTTTCTCTTTCAGAAGAAAATAAACCACCAGTATTCACTTGCTGGCTCCAAATGGCCAAGAGTTGAATGTCCCTTGCATCCAGGGCATCTAAATAAATGTTCCACCATTATAGATGATAGATAGACAGTGCATCTAAATGCCCCCCCCCCAGTTGTATCTAAATAAAATCCCAGTGCATCCATTAGATGTCCCAATGACAGATAGAAATGATAATTTCCTAATATCCTACCCCCATCTGTTCACCTAGGTAATGGGAGGGAAATCAACTCAACTCTCCTTTATGAAGGAAGACAAAAGATACAGTAGATGGTGAAAGTATGAAAATGGAAATTCTCCATGGTTAAGGTGATATCGCAATAAATCTGCGTACAGAAATGAATGATTTAGGATGCACCAGGGCAACAAATGTGCATCTGTTTGCAGACCTGGTACTATCATGCTAAACTTCAGTTACAAAAGCACTTCAGAGCTGTTGGGTATGGGTGTTGGGGTCGGGGGTGGTGGTGGTAAAGTGGAAGAAGATGAGTTGTGAATTATCACCCTAGAAGCTTCACATTAGAAGCTTCACACACAAGATCCTAAATCTCCATGGGACAAAAAGAGAGAAACTAAAATCAATGCAGATGGCCATAATGGTTTAATATCAGATGGAGAGGAGATGCTGAAGCTGAGCCCAGGTGGGGGAGGGGTGGTAGATATGTGGGAGGTTAATAAGAAGTCCCTCCCATTAAAACTGTCCCCAGGGATTGCAGAAATGCTCCTCATATTCCCTATGTATGCTGCTAACTTTACTAATTTCAAAGAGAAAATGAGCTTTTATTTAAGAAAACATGGAGCGTGGGAAGGAGAGAATCTTGTCAGAAGTGGAGGATTTCTACAGCCTGTGAACTGCAGGTAGGTGGAACATTCTGGAGTGGGACTAAGAAAGAACCTCAAATTTGTCCTGAGTATTGATTATAGTGGCAAGGATGGAGCAGGACAGAAATGTAACAATTAATAAAATTAAGAAATATTGATAAATATCTGTGCCTGCAGTCTAAAAATCAGAAGTTGAGAAAAATGTGTTGCTATTTTAATGGGACTTAGACAAGGCTTTGCCCTGGATAGGTATTGACTATCCCTTCCTTCCTTTCCTCTGTTTTGTAGCTTTGGGGGGCACATTAGAATATTGTTTCATAGTAAATATGAGAAAAAGGGTATATAACAAAAAATCATAACAGATGATGTCTCTTTTTTAGGGTTATAATGAGAGAATAAGATGTAATTCTGCTTACAGTAACACATTGTTCATTTTAAAAGTGGAATATTTGTATACTCCTTTCATTAACAGTCAAAGCCAAAGATTCATATTTGCTGGATAAGACATGGATGGTTGAGGGCCATAAGCTGAACTAGAAAAATCAGGTCTTTGAAGAAACAGTGGAAAAACAATTCCATACTGCTGCCAAAAACCTGTATGGACACATGGAACTCTTCATTCATCCATCCATCCATCCATCCATCCATCCATTCATTCCATTCATTCATTCATTCATTCATTCATTCATTTTCATTCATTTTTTTTGAACTGCCCATCTCCTTCAGAGTGGGACTCTGGGTGTTGTATAATAAAAAAATAAAAACTTTCCCTGCAATGTGGGGGATGCTGGACTATTTTAGATTATTTTGATTTATTTGAACCCCCATTTTTTCATAATGGAGATTAAGAAACAGCTACATGTAGCGAACAATCTCAGGCTGGAAGGTAATGGATTTTTTCAACTCCCACATTCTCCTTAGAATGTTCCTGCAAAGGAGGATTCGGATCCCCGATATATACATAATTATAGGCCGATTTCACTGTTAAATACTGATCACAAAATACTCACTTCTATTATAGCAAGTATACTAAAAATGTTAAATGAGCATATATATGAAGATCAAAATGGATTTCTCCCGACCAGACAAATCAGGAACAACTTAAGAATAG
>JANHFN010005647.1:163800-174521 GCA_032468175.1 Toxicocalamus goodenoughensis
TGATTAGTTTCCAACAGTTGCTTCTTGTCCTGCCTTTGGGTGCTTTGGAAAATAGGTTGACCCCCTCTTCCTTATGGCAGCCCCATAGATATCGGAACACCTCTATCATGTCACCCCTGGTCCTTCTTTTCAAATCTTTTTTTGTGGCAGACCCTTAGATATTGGAGCACTGCTATCATGTCATTCCTAATCCTTCCTTTTCATTAAACTTGACATATCTAGTTCCAGGAAACCATTCTACATGTTTTAAAACAACAAAACAAAGGGCAACATTATGAATTGAATGTTGAATTAACACATTTGAATCAACACCTTTAAAACATTAAAGTAAAAGGATTTGTCCAGTACGGGAAGAAACTAAACACTTAGTAGGAATGATGTGGATTCAAAGAAAGATATACTGGCTGGCCCAGAATATGGCAGTATAAAATAAAGTGGAGAGATCTTACATTACCTTCAATATGAAACAGCTTTACTGAAACCATTCAAGCTTTCACATTATATGAAATCATATGCATTTATGCTGCTGCCAGCACCATCGACTCCCATACAGTCCATCCCATCTCATGCCCTCATTTGTGCATCAATAAGGCACCTTGGACAGGTCCAACAACTATTTGGTAACGTGAATGCCCGCTTTGGCTTTTCTCTACAGCAAAAGCATCCTTGTGGAACAAAGTGCTGTTAGAACTGAAACAAGCCACTTCAATCTGGGTCCTCATTTTTACCAACCTCGGAAGGATGGAAGGCTGAGTCAACCTTAAGCCAGTCAGGATCGAACTCCTGGCAGTGGGCAGAGTTTGCTTGCAAAACTGCATCCTACCCACTGCACCACCAGCGCTTGTTCTTAAGTTGTTTGATTTATATCATAAGCAGTATAATATTAGAGCATATGCTGATCAGAGGCTGCATGCTTTTATGACCCATTTTTGAAGAAAAAACTGTACAAATTGAACCTTTTCCCCTTTAGCCGTGCTTTCCCAATTCATAAAACTTTAAATTATATAATTATGACACACTTTCCTTTCCTCAATACGGGAACACACAGCTATCCTATCCTCTTTTTAAAAGCAGCAACTAATTCTTTCTGAGGACATGTATCCTTCATATCAAAATTATCTCAGACAGAGCAAGGTGCCAAAAATAAAATTCAGAATTTACTGCCTTAAAAAAAAATCTTTCAGGGAAAATTCACACATGGCACAGACAAGATTGTAACCTCCTTTTGGAGTGAAACATATCAAAGGATTTGAAGCTACAGTGTTTTGTAACCAAGCAGACAATTCATCAACAATATATACTTCAATCCCAAAGAACAGGGGCCACATATTTCAGTGCATATTAAGTTTATGGAACCTCCTTTCAAATGCTGACGAATATATGGGTTTAACTTGGAGAATTATATTTCTTTACAATCTGATTAGTCTGAAGCAGCTCGGTGATCTTTACTAATTATATGAACTTGATTCAAGAGCTTCAAGAGTGCATTTGGATTGTATGGGAAGAGACTTTTTGCATGTAGCCTAGAAACTGACATTTGCAATTGTTGGAAACATGCAGTGGCTTTCTGGAAAGTTTCATCTGCTAATTTAAATTCTATGGGGGACAGTTTGCTGCAGGAGTCTGATGAAATATTCAAATCTTGCTCAATGAAAGGTAGCACTTCTTGCTTGGAGGAATTTGCATTCTCATCAAGAACGGCTTTATTTGTACAGGCTCGATGGTTCAAAGCTTCTTGTCTTGTGTCTGTCAAACGTTCTTCTCTTACGCATTCCACATCAGAATCGTCTGAGCTATCATAATCAACCAGCTTCTGAAAAGCCCCCGATAAATGTGCATCGCTGGATGCTGTTGCAAAATCGGACTTGTTGGGTTGCATGGCTTGACTGTCCCTTTGATGGAGGGTAGACAAATTCAGGGAGGAAGGCAAAAGGGCCTCTGTACAAGCCTGTGTATCGTATGCAGTGCTCTGCCCAGTGAGATCAGAGTTGGGGATCTCTTTGTGCTGGCAAGGCAAATTCTCTTCCCAAATTCTGAGATCTTTGCCAACGGCGAACTTAAAGCATTTGGAAACTTGGACGAATTGGTGCCAATCTTCCACAAGAAGTTTTAAATATTGTACAAAGTATTCCAAGAAGCAGGTTTCTGATGAAATCAAGAAATCCAGAAGAACCGTGGCATCAAATGCAACACTCCCTAACAGACATAAGAAGATGCAGTGGGGATTATAGCCACTCTGGTGTGTCCGATTGTCCTGGGTTCCATCATCTAAACGGCAGAGGGTAGAATTAGCATCATGGCAGAACCTAAAAAATAAGCAAGAACATAGAAGATTAAATTATCGTTTTATCAAGAACTCTTAACGATAGAGCTGAATTTACATTTATTATTTTTGGCCAAGTAAATCAGACTATTATAATGATCATGGCGCTCAAGCATTCTCTCCCACTGTGTGCTCTAATTCAATGCACATTAAAGGAATAAAATTGAACAAAGTGGACAAGTGAAGAAAGAGAGCTTGCTTGTTTTCACCTCCATCAACTGTAATTTGATATTAACTTATGAAATGGAAAAGAAAGGCATCAGTAAGTAGTCATTACTAATTAGGAGAACTTGATCATTCTGTGAGTCTTCATGTGGACACAAAGTATGGTTTAAATATACTTAAATAAACAACAAATATTTGCTTCCATTTGTGAAATAACAAACCATCGGAGAATGATGTTTTGTAGTGTATAACTGAAATAAAGTAAAGGGAGAAAAAGCTTAGTTTATGGGGGACAAACTATGCTTTATCCAGGTTTTCTTCAGGTAAAATTTTTGAATAGCACTCTGTATGCAATGATCTTCCATATCCTGTGTAAGGAAATCCAAACACGAGCCAGTATAAAGTAACTAGGGGCAAGTAAGATGTTTCAGACAACTGGCATAAACAGAATGGCAATGGATTATAGGACTTCCAAGATACCTTGAACACAGAATAATAGGGTTGGAAGGAACCTCAGAGATCTTCTAGTCCAACTCTCTGCTCAATCAGTAGACCCTATATTTTTCTGGACAAATGGCTATCCAGTCTCTTTTTGAAAACTTCCAATTTTGGAGCATTCATAACTTCTGGAGGTAAGCCATTCCACTAATTAATTGTTCTCACTGGGGGGAAATGTCTCCTTAGTTCTACGTTGGAAAAACCCTGAGAAGATCACATATTATATAAATAATGGAAATCTCTGATTAAAAAAAACACACTGGTATTCGGTTCAAAGCACATGTTTGGAACCTACATCCTAAAACACTCTTCCCTTCAGAAAGGGAAATGAACTGAATTCACGACAAAGCTGAAGAACTATGTCAAAATTTCAGAATATAATTCTCTCTGTTTCATTGAGAGTAATTAATGGACCAGGAGATTACTTTACTGAACTCCCTGTCAAGGTTTCTATGGTCTTATTTAAAGAAGAGCTGCATATTTGCTTATCACGTTTATGATACGGAAGAATCCTGTACTGCTTCTTTGTAATGCTTGTCAAATTCTTGTATATGGAAGAAAAGAAACCCTAGATAATACCTGATTCTAAATGCGAACATTATTCATATACGATCATATATGAGAGGGAGAAGTAAGCTTGCTAGATTTGTCCCAGGAACTGAAGGAATTGGGAACAATTTTGTCTTAGAAGGAGTGATATGCTGGAAGCAAAAAGAAACGGAATGAATGAGTATTTCAATTTGAACACTGTTGTCTGAATTGTGTGTTCACTTTCAAGATATTTATGACGATCGATAATTTTTAGCAAATACAAGATGATGGCTTCTGGGAAAAAGGACACTAACCTTTCCAAGTTTAAATAAATTGCCAGTAATGATTTTACAGCTTCTACCATCTCATCATCTTGTTCTATAAACAGTGAAATCCACATGCAAGGGTGTTCAAATAAGCAGATACTGGCAGAAGGCTTCAGGTGGCTTTTTAAGACTGTTATGAGTAGATCCATAACTCTCTCCAAATGAGCTAAAATGAAGAAGGAGGGGGGAAAAAATCAATGGCAGGCCAAAATCATATACAAATATATTTGCTTTTGATAAAAATTTACAATATTTGAGGAACAACAATTTTTTTAGCACTGCCTGTTCTAATGAATCATTTTAAAGGGAATGAAAAGGAAAAACAATAGTAAAAATTCCATTTCATAGGGAAGTCATTTCCGAAACCTATAGGTGACCAGGAGTGACAATATCTTGCTTGTCAACATCTTTTAAATCTAAAACCTTTAAATCCCCTTTTTAAATACCAGCAAATGCTATGGGTACTGACTTAAGGAGTTAAGTGAAATGATGCTATGTTTGGGCTTGGGGGAAAAAGGATCCACTTTCAAATTCAATGTGGCAAAAACTTTCTGCTCATGCAACAGATTAAAAATATTCATGCCTACAGCTTCCATAATCCAGAAAACTGATCCTGTGTACATATAATTATCCACTCTATTAAAACCTCTTCACTTTAGCTGAGCCCAATAATTTTTTATGGACTGTATATTGAGACTTCTGGGAGTGGAACTTCTTAATGAAGTTAGAGACACAATCAAACTGAATTTCAAATGACACACCACACTGAACATCTTCATTCTCTGGAGAGCCTTTGGATTACAACATCTGCTCAAGTTAAACACAATCCTCCCACATCTTGTACAATGTAACTTTGCTATAGACACCTCTATGCCACGATGGGAATATTCTGAAGCAACGTTTTACTAAAATGCCAAATGAATAAACCACCGGCATCTTCTCTTAAAAGTAATTTATTTCTCCAGTGTCTGCAAAACCAAAATTTGCACACCCATTCTGCAGTCACAGTTCTTTTTGTACACCTTTACGATGTGATCCTCTAAGTCTATTACACGCTGTTAAAAGAAAACACCATCTTCAAATATTTTCTTATTTTATTACTTGGTTTTCTGACGTTGCTTAGATTCTCTAGGCAGTGAAAGGCAATCAACTTTAAAGCTTTCATTAATCCATAATCTGGTAGCTAAAGCTTGTAGGTTAAGTTATGGAACAAAAGTTTCTGGATAGCTTTTGAATTACTATGATAAATCCACAGATCTGACTGGGAAAATTATTTCTCGAAGAATGTATAACTTATAAGTAGGTAGTAAATCCTCTTCAGCATACTGGAAGGAGAAGTAGTTCAACAAATAAAGGAGAGATAAATTGGTGGATAGGAAGACTTCACCTAACAAATTATTTTCCCTTGCACCCAATGAAGTCTTAACTTCTATTCCCTTAAACAGCTATCATTTCAGAAAGAAAGAAAAAATTCAAAAATACAGTGGCAACCCCATTGTTTTCACAAAGTGATCCCAAAGTATTTTGCTGTGAAAGCAAAATTACCTTGTGGTTCACTTTTGCAGGCAGAATCCTGGATCTTCGTCTCTAACGCTTTCAGCAGAAGCAAGCTTAAGGATCTGAAGATCACTACATCGAAGTGACTCTTCGCAGGTTCTTGAGGTTCAATTGCGCTACCATCAAAATGGCGGGCGTTTCCACTAACACACAACCTGCCCAGCCAATCAGAATCCACAAAATGTAGCACAGTATCAGCCAATGCTAATCGATCATTGTCCAAATGAGGGTCCTGGGAAGAGGAAGGAAGCGCCTTTGTCTTGATCAGGTCTTCACCGGCTTTGTGAAGGATGCAGTTTTTAAGCAACGCGATCAATTTCTTCCTGATGAAACCACGAACTGGAGATGAGGCAAGGCTGCCGATATTGCAACAGTTCAGAAACAATACCCTCTGGCATCCGAGGTTGAGTGGCACCTGAATCCTGGAAGCTACAAGCAGCTCAAAGAGATCTAGAAAGCTATTCAAGTTATCTGTTGATTTTGCAGATAGTGGAACCTTGTGACCAGATGAATAACAGGAAAGGATGGAACTGTAGAAGTTTTCCAGCACGTCGTTAAGTGGAGTAAGAAGGTTCTTCAGGTTACCTATAACAACAACAACACCAGCATCAACCAGGGCTTAAATATGATAGAGAGGCCTTAACTAAATTATTAGTCAAAATTAGAACTTTTTCTTATTAAAAACCTATTTCTTCCATGAAAATTTACAAGGCAAGCAATATATCCATAACAATAGGAACATATCAATAGTTTCACGAAGAGTAACTGTACATTGATTTTCTATTAGCTACTTGCAATGTAAAGCCAATTGAGACAGTACCTTCTTTGCCAGTGTTGTCATAATTCAAAATTTCTTTTATTATTTTGGCCAAAGTCCAGAGGCATTCCGCTATTGAAGTATTACTGGGAAATCCTGATAAAGTCTCTAAACAAAAAGCAAGCCAGGCACTATTTAATGAATTCTGGGGGGAAAGAGAGAATGCACGTTACTCTGGGTTACACTGAACAAATGATGACTTCTTCGATATCTGTCTGAAGGGTAACCTTTAACCTTTCTCCAAATATCAAAACGAGGGAGAAGCATGAAAAAGGCAACTATTTCAAAAGGTTTTGGCATTGGCCATGATGGGTTTCCTCATCATTTTGCACTCTTTAGTAAGTGACTAGCTAGCCAAACCAGTAAGACAAAGTAAGGTCTATACATCCTATTACCCAACTCTTACAGGTTTATTACTCAACACTTTGTTTTACCAGTCATAAAAGCAGAAGAGCACACAGAATAGATAGAATACTTTATTTGGCCAAGTGTGATTAGACATGCAAGGGATTTGTCGCCAGTGCAGATGCTCTCAAGATACTTACAAAGCGAGAGAGTAATAATAATCATAATATGATATCAATAAGAGGGGGTAGTAGAGAAGATGAGAAGGATGATAATACTAATTTTACAGCCATACATCGGTAACTATATCTAGACCTAAAACAATACTGTGAGGATTTGGTATATAGGGTCTCTTACTTGCTTAATCCATATATAGGACTCTGTACTTTAATTGGAATAAAATCAGTTGCATACTGAACTAATTCATATTGAAAATCAGAAGTCATAAAGCAGCAAAATGTCTCTAAATAACAATCGCAAAGCACTTAAAGCACATATACTGCTTTACAGTGGTTACAGCCAGGGGTGGGATTCAAATTTCTTAACAACTGGTTCTGTGGGTGTGCCCTAATTTGTAGGTGTGGCTTGGTGGTCATGTGACTGGCTGGGCATGGCTTGTATGTAAATATTGTAAATATTGATGTAAATATTGAATTTTTTATTTAAGAAAAGAGCAACTTTTACCCCAAATGAGGCAAAGCAGGCAGGCAGATTGAGTTGCTTGCCGAATCACAGAGTCACTTGCAGATCTACCTTTCTGCAATCTGCTGCCTAAGTCTGCACTGAAAAAGTAGAAGCTTCAGTCCTAAGGAAGGTTCAGTTCTGCTCTCAGGCCAGTGGTGTGATTTGCTGGTTCTCTGAACTGTGCAGAATCGTAACAACCAGTTCTATAGAACTGGTCTGAACCGGTAGAATCCCACCCCTGGTTACAGCCCTCTCTAAGTGGTTTACAGAGTCAGCATCTTGCCCCCAACAATCTGGCTCCTCATTTGACTGACCTCGGTAGGATGGAAGGCTGAGTCAAACAGTACGCTAAATCAGGGGTCTCCAACCTTGGCCACTTTAAGACTTGTGGACTTCAACTCCCAGAATTCCTCAGCCAGCTTTGGTTGAGGTTGGAGACCCCTGTGCTAAATGGTGTAGGATGGTTTTACTAGAAACTGACAGCACCCAGTTAGGTTCACATGTCTCATTAACCTATAAGGTTGACCTTTGGCTTCGTATGGTAAGCAGTTTTTGTAAGTACAGCTTACCATCTAGTACACTGTGCAAATCCCACCAAAGGTGATTTAGTTAAAATAGCACTGTTAGCAGGATGGGTGAAATCTCTATCTTTCTTTCCATCCATCTGAAAAACTGGAAACTAGCATCCCCTCCAACCTGCTTACATGGAAATATGAGCAGTGAGAGTAGTTTTTGATTTACAACCACAACGGAGCCCAACATTTTTGTTGCTAAGCAAGGCAAGTTGTTCAATGAATTTTTCCCCCTTTGATGACCTTTCCTGCTACAGGTGTTAAGTGAATCTCCGCAATAACATTAGTCCCACGGTTGTTAAGTGAATCTGGCTTCCCCATTGACTTTGGTTGTCAGAAAGTCGCAAAAGGGAATCAACATGATGCCCGGGACACAGCAACCATCATAACTATGAGTCAGTTGCCAAGTATCTGAATTTTGATCAAGGGACCATGGAGATGCTTCAACGGTTGTAAGTGTGGAAAAAAAAATTGCTGGTGACCTTCTACCGCTGCACCTCAGAGAGCATTTTAATATACTGCACCTCTGTAGGGTTTGCCAATTTCACAGGGACAGATAGGACAGTACTCCAGAGGGTGAACATCATTGCCCAGAGGGTCATGGGTTGCCCTCTCCCCTCTTTGGAAGAGCTTTATAGCTCTCGCTGCCTTAAGAAAGTTCAAAACATTCTCAAAGATCCATCTCATCCTGGACACCCTTTTTTTTTGAACTATTACCATCTGGCAGACGGTACACAATAATAAAAACAAGGACAAATAGGCTGAAAAACAGTTTCTATCCCAGGGCAGTAGCTCTTTTGAATTCTACTGTATAGTGCAGTGTTGGTGTGGTGTCGGGGGTTTTCAGTTCAATGTGTAGAGGGTGAAGAATGTGTGTTTGTGTTTATTTTCATGGTCATAATGTGCACTGAAGATGGTGTTTGATTTCGTTGTATGAGGTGCAATGACAATAAAGTAAACTAAAACTAAATGAATATTTTTGTATTATATCTCTGTTTTTAGGATTAACTCCTCTACACAAGAAGCTTATTTCACTGTAGGCCTTCAAGGGATTTCTGAAGAAAGCATAGACACCATAAAGCAAATTATTGCTACAACTATTGATGAAGTTATTGAGTAAGGACAAGGATTTTTTTTTTAAAAAAAAAGTTGCGCTATTGTGAAAGTTAAGATGCTACTTTAAACTTATGACAGTGATGATACATTCTGTGCTGGTAAAAGAAAGCTCTAAATTATACTGCTTTTCCCAAGTGTTTTAAAAGAAGGTTTGAGATAATTTTGCTATTTACGAATCTCCTCATAAAAAGAGGCAAAAGGAATATCTAAACTTTGACAGCTAAAAATGTTCTTTGAAAGGAAAAAAAAGAGAATGAATGCTGAGCTGGAGAAATGCAGATTTTTATGGCTAAAATTTAATAATAGGTAGTTCTCCACTTATGATGACAGTTGAACCCAAAATATCTATTGCTAAGCAAAACAGTTAAGACAATTTTGTCTCATGTTATGACCTTTTTGCCATGTTGGTAACATGACTTAAGTGAATATGGCTTCCTCATTAACTTCTCTTGTCAGAAGGTTGCAAAAGGGATTCTGCAACCATCATAACCACATGCCAATTGCCAAGCGTCTGATTTTTGATCACATATCTGCAGAGATGCTGCAATGTTCTTAGTATGAAAATGGTCATAAGTCACTTTTTTCAGGGCTGTTGTAATTTCAAATGGTCACTAAATGAATTGTTTAAGTTGAACACCAACTGTATTTTTTTCTGAAAGTACAATGCAGTCTTTGGTGCGTCTCGTCTTTTAATGTTACTATGTATGAGCAACTGAATGGCTGGGTGGAAATAAGTAGAGAAGAGCCACATCTGAGTCATCATGCAGTAAGGGAATACAAAATAATCATGGGTAATTCTCAAGCAACAGTGTTGAATGAGAGGGACTCATGATTTGTTCTCAAAAATTCTGGCCATCATGACATGTTTGTCATATAAACCCAAGTCAATGGAGAAGCCAGCAGGAGGTTGCAGATTGAGATCATGTAAGATCATGCTTAAGGGCTGCATGGAATTAGCTTAACAACCTCAGGTAGAATTGTAGGAACTGCTGTCATCAGTTGGTGTGGTATGTCATTTTTCTATTTATTACCACATCGCTTAGTGATGGACCTGCTAGTCTCAGATCCGTAAGTGAAGACTTACCTGTAATTAATTTCTTTGGTTTTTTTTTAAAAAAAATTCAGAACCATCTCCACCTTCCACATATTTCCCAAGTAATTGAATAGGTTATGCCATATGAATAAATTTCATTCAGAAACTGGAGAGTTTTGTCCTTGTGATTCTGGAAGAAAATTAAATGTCTTCTTTTCAACCTCAGGAATGGATTTGAGAAAGAAAGGATTGACGCTTTACTCCACAAAATTGAGATCCAGATGAAGCATCAGTCAACCCGTTTTGGACTTGTCTTGGCTTCAGTAAGTGATGCTTCTCTCATAAAACCAAGCTACAAAATGTGCAAACTAGCCTTTTAAACATTGCTTGTATGGGATAGTTCCACTGCACACTTTTTAAGTATTTGCAAAAGGATTTAGGACACAAGTCTAGAGTGTGAATAGTGAAGATGCAGAACCTCTTGTAAGAGACTGGAGACACGCTGGAGTCCATGATCTTGATGTTCTTCTCTGTGGAATTTCAGAAATCCCACCAATAACTTAAGGCATGAATATGTGAGAGATACTTCTGAATAAATTGTCCAGTCAAGAAGAAAAAATAAAGATTGATTGATTCAAGCCCATACTAATGACTTCTACTGGACCATCACTCTATGTCAGGGGTCTCCAAACTTGACAGCTTTAAGACTTGTGGACTTCAACTCCCAGAATTTCTCCTCCAGTCATGTTAGCTC
>JANHFN010005647.1:174621-189308 GCA_032468175.1 Toxicocalamus goodenoughensis
CGACCCAACTTGGGGGGGAGCCTGAGGCACCGAAACACCCCCCCTATTCCCCCCCCCAAAAAAATTACGTGGGTGGAACGAACAGGAGCAAGCATAGAATCCCATAGGGCTGGAAGGGACCTTGGAGGTGGTCTAGTCCAACCCCCTGCCCCAACCTCTTCTCTCCAGGTTTGGGGAGATCTGCCCCTGGGCACCCCGTTTTCTCCGTCCGGTGGTCGCTGGGACTGAAACACGGCAAAGGCGGGCTGAGATGGGGGGGAGTTGGCCATTCTGGGGGGGGGGGTGTTCCCCAAGTTGGAGACCCTGGACTGCGTTGGGGTGAGCTAGCCAGGAGACAGTGGTCCAGGCTGGCATGATCACTGGGCTCGCTTTGCAGCTTTTCTCTAGGGGGAAGGAACGGAATGTGTGATGGCCAAGACTGTTCAGCATTGTCCAATGGGACCCAGCAATGGAGGGTCTATGGAGATTCTCTATCCTCCAGGTCATGGTTGTCCCAAAGGTGTTTTTCAGAGTCATGTAAATGTGAGAACCCAGCACAGGTAGTCCTCAACTTACCATGGTTTGCTTAGTGATCGTTCGAAGTTACAATGGCACTGAAATATGTAACTTATGACCATTTCTCATGCTTATGACTGTTGCAGCATCCCCATGCTCACGTGTCTATGGAGATTCTCAGCCTTTCAGATCATGGTTGTCTCAAAGGTGCTTTTTCAAGAGGCAACTGGACTTTCTTTGTTTTTTCTTTGAAGATGTTTCGCTTGTCATCCAAGAAGCTTCTTCAGCTCTTCAGAGCTCTTCAGAGCTGAAGAAGCTTTTTGCATGACAAGCGAAACGTCTTCAAAGAAAAACCAGGAAGTCCAGTGGCCTCTTGAAAAAGATTCTTTGGGACAACCATAACCATGGATGATGGAGATTCGCCATAGACATTGTCCTAAAGGTGTTTTTCTTTTTCCTACTCCCAAAAAAGCACCTGAATTTCTTTGGTGTCTTGTTTGACAAACGTTTCACTTCTCATCCAAGAAGCTTCTTCAAAATTGGGAAGAAAAACTGAAGGGGGGGAAAAACACACCTTTGAGACACAGCAACAGAGTCAATCAATGGATAGATCTGGAGCCTCGTGCATTGTGTGAACTCAGGTTTAGGAGTTTGTTTCAGCCTGCTGTGGGAATCTAGGGCACCGGGTTAATGGAGTGAACCCGGGTAAAGCTAAGGATTGAGTGCCTTGGAAGGAGGGCAGAGCTACTGAACACGTTCATGTCTGGCATGCTCAGGCAACCTTCTTGTTTAGCACACTATTCTCCTTCCCCCACGCTCCAAAAGCACCCATGGTAAAACCAGCACTTATGTTAGAACTGATAACTGTGCAGGCAGTTTTCACCTGGGTACATCCCAGTAAAAGATAGTCTTGTGCAGAACATTGTGAATTTGATTCACTCCAACCTCAGCACACTGGTTTCAAGTTAGAAATGCTGTTTTTAACTCTTCCAGGTATGTTGAGTTTTAAATATTTCCAGATTGAACTCAAAACAGATATGGTTTTGGCTTTCAATGATTCTGGAAAGCTTGAGACAGTAGGGAGCATTTCTACTAAGATTGGAAAGCTCATTTTGAACTGAGAGTTTGCCATTTGAAACTGAAATAGGGCAATTTGTAGTCTAAATTTTATGTTTTGATGTAGTGGTTAAGGCATTGGGCTAAAGACCAGGCGATCCTGAATTGTAGTCCCTCCTTAGGCACAAAGCCAGCTAGGTGATTTTGGACCAGTCACTTTCTCTCAGTCCTAGGAAGGCGGCAATGGCAAACCACTCCTGAAAAACCTTGTCAAGAAAACAGTAGGGATTTGTCCAGACAGTTTCTTAAGATAAGACCCAAGATTGAATTGAAGAAGAAAAATAAACTTATTTTTCCTCTCATGGGTTTGTAAAGTAGTAGAATATAAAGAGTAGAAATATGTTGGATATCATGTATATCAATATCATGGATACCAAAACCTTGCTGTAGAATCCCTGGCAACCATCCTGTTTCTGTTCAAATGCTTCCTGTGACAGTGTGTTCTATTGTTTTGGAGCTCTTATGAGAAATTTATCCGAATGCCCAACTTAAGTCTTTTTTTTTTAATTTAAGTCCATTGTGTTTTGTCATCACGAACAACTGCAACAATCCTGCCCAATTTTCTACATAATCCTTCATACATTTGAGGACAGCTATCTTGTATCAGGTCTCCACGTTACACATAGCCATTGACTCCAATCATTCAATCTTCATTTCAGTTGCTCCATTCCTAACACACTCAATTTGTCAATGTCATTCCTAAAATTCTATGCCAGTACTGGATGCAATATTTTAGGTATGGTTTGACCAACTTTCATTTGCTTAGCACCTTTCTTTGGAATTAATCCTGTTTAGCACCTCCTAAATTAATCCTGTTTACTGATTTAATTTATTAATTTGTATGGATTTGCATAATACTTTAAATTATAAACTAATCAAGTATATATAATATGGTAAACACATACATATTCGAAACCCTTCAAGGGTTAAATTAATCATACCTAATATCTTATGGAAATGCAATTGCTTGGTTTGGAATTGACTGTTATGTCTCTTGTATGAACTGTAGCATTTATGAAGGTTTTGTGGCCCATTAAAAATAATATTGTGCAAGTATTCTGGTGAAGTGTGGCTATTAAAATGCTGCAGTGTTCTTTGAAGTAATTTTCTACGTTATACCTCCGGACAATTAATGTGTTTTCTCAACAATTATAAAAACAAATGCTTTCCTTTTGACCTCAAAAAAGTAAAAAAAAAGATTTAGTTCTCATTCTGTACATACTCAAAAGTACGTTCCATTTAGTTCAACAGGATATATTCACTGGTTGGCAAATTTAAAAGGCGGTTTAGATTTCTTTTTCTTCTGATAATGTGTGGAGAGGGAATGTGTGAAGGACGTCCACTTAATTTCTGTTGCTTGGAGGAATGCAACAGGCAGAGCTTATTCTTTAAAAATATACAGAAGAAGGAATCATGAGAGTTAAATGGGGAACAATTAATGAAAACTCATCCTGGAAGGTTGGGAACATAATAGAATAGATTAAAAAAGAACTATGCTGAATCAAACCAAAGATCTATTTGATCCAGCACTATGGCCAGTCAGATTCTTTGTCAAACCCTCTATCAGAATACGAGTTAAGTTGCTTTCTCCTACGGTACTTGTGTTCCCTGGCAACAGTGATTCAAAAACACACTAGCTGTTGATGCTGAAGGTAATATATAACAATTCATGGATATCTTTAACTTCCACATACTTGTCTATTTCTGTAGCAGTTCAAGTTGGCAGGAATCACTTTATCTTGTGATAGCAAATTTCATCTATTGGTGACACTCTGTGTGGAATATTTTCTTTTATCCGATATGAAACTTTCTCAGGTTCATTGGATAACTTCAGGTTTAATATTAAGAGATTAACAGTGAGATTTGGGGACTAGTGATCCCAAAATTGAGAAATTATTGAAAAGCATAGTTAAATCATGGTGAATTTTTCATAGTTCACCTCTACCTTAGATCTATAAAGGGAAGAATGGCTTGAGCTGGGAGAGAGAAAGATTATATGAAAAAGGAAGAGTACAGCTTATGATGACATCCCCAAGATTTGGGTTGCAGGTGAGGAGGATTAGGCCAGACAAGAAATAATGGATGAACAAGGAGAGATTCAACCTGGAAATAAGGAGAAATTTTCTGACAATGAGAGAAATCAACCGATAGAACAGAAGTTGCCTTCAGAAATTGTGGGAGCTTCATCACTGGAAGCTTTCAAGAAGCGACTGGACTGCCATCTGTCAGAAATGGTGTAGGGTCTCCTGCTTGGGCGAGGGGTTGGACTAGATGAACTACAAGGTCCCTTCCAACTCTGTTAATCTGTTCAAACTCCTTAGAGGGGGGGAAAGGGGGTCATTTCTCATTCTGAAAGGGTAACAATATCAATAACAAAAGAAATGGCTAAGGAAGAAATACTGTACTTATAAGATGGAGAAGGACAGGAAACGCTTGTATTGAATCTTCTCTGAAGGCTGCATTGGAGAGGCAATAGAAGGTGTAGCTAATTGTTACCAAATCTAAGCTAGATTTAAAAAGAGCTTTTCCATGATTTATGTAAGAGTGCTTTATTCATCACAGTGCAGAGAATTGGGAGATGAAGTTTGCTGATCATCTACGTTTAAAGCAGAGGGATGACCTTCCTTAAAATGTATGAAAAAGGATCCAATTTTTAGACTTTAATACAATAGTAAATTAGACTTTGATACAGTTATATAGTATATTTGTGCATCACACTGAGCCACAATGTGGTTTGGTTTAACTTAGCAAAGCCCATGAATCTAGCCTTTGCTATTTGTAAATCACATTTTATAGGTTGGAGTAAATGTGTAAGGCAAGAAGATTCCACAAGTCATTAAAAATTGTGTATAACTTGAGTCATAATAGTCAACTAATGGGAGAGGGAAGGACTAGATTTAAATTTCCATTCATTCACAACAGTTTCTGAAGTTTCAGGGTCAACCCCATCATCTTTCATCATAAATTATATCACAGGCTTGCTGTCTGAACAGAATAATATTGGGGATCTGAGGCTGATAATGTAAACTGGTCTGTGCTCCCTTTTGGGTGATAAGGGAAAATATAATAAAAGTTGAGAGGACTGAGGAAAGGCTTCTGTATCTATCATAAATCTGTTCTGCTTGTTTTCCAGGCTCATGCTGCTACATAAGAGATTAGGAAACTCTGAATGCAAAATAAAAATCAAGAAGCAAAAATGTAATAGAAGAAACCAGTATCCAGGTAACTGATCTAAAATTTTACTTTTTGAAAACATTTTACATTAGTCGGTAAGATTATTACTAGTAATTGTTGATGTTTTGTATGACTTCTGTTCGATTGAAAGTTACAAACAAGACGTGTGTCATTTGTACATTGGGAAGCATAGACATTGGATTGTCAGGATAGCTTAGTTACCTTAGCAAATTGTATTATCTGCTTAGTGAAGGCAGCTGTTTAAACTTGATTATACATGCATATAGTATGAATGGTGCAGTGGCCTGGAGGTAGAGCGCTCACCTCACAATCAGGAGGCTGTGAGTTCAATCCTAGGTACAGGCAGATGTTTCTCTGGGCATGAAGAGAATATATCTGCTGAACAAAACTCTGTATTGGCGACAGGAAGGGCATCCGCCCAGTAAACATTCAGTTGCCCAGACTCCACTCCATTATGGGGTCATTAAATGGAGATGATGATACATGTGTATAGCATATTGCAATGTCTGGTTTCTATCTCTTTTGAGAATCAGTTCCTTTGAATCAGATACACTGGCCCAGTTTGGATTAATAAACTAAGAAACACAAGATTTATACCCCAATTGATCCAGTCTTTTACTTCTCTTTCCCTTTGTACAGACACAGAAAAGGCTTCCACTGTTTTCTAACGCAGATTAAACTATGTTTTCTAGGATCCTAAAGATGACCATGGTCACCATGTCACATGCAACCTAGAGGTCTTTTATTGAAGATTTCACATAGTGTCTAACTAAAAGCAAGAATGTAATCAGAATATAGCATGCAGACTTTTTGCTTACTAAGATGGGATACATATCGGAAGTTTAAAGTAAACTTTCTCCTTCAAGTCCTTAGAATTAAATGTTCTCTTTTAAGTCTATTTACAGTAGCAAACAGTTCAACGTGTACTGGTCCCCGTTGATAGTTTTGCAGGGAAAGAGATACTGTCTTTGTTCAGTGAGGCTCAGTATGATTTCAGGGGCTGCTTGTGATTACAAGAATTTGAAAATATGTCACAGAAACAATTTGCAGGGTAAACAGCAAAGGGTGGAATATTTTAGCCTTGGTGGTATTCCTAAGGTGAAGTTAGTTTTTAGGTTTTCAAAATGTTGATGAGCTTTTAGAAATGGTTAACATTTACAGACGAGTGATCAAATACATTTAAATGTTTATATTGCTTTTGTTATTTAAAGCCTTTATGACCTTTAGATGAGTGTTTTTGCTTGTTCAAACTGCAATCTCTGGGTCAAATGTTTGCATTTAAAAATGGTTACATTACAATCACTTATGTTGATTTTGAGAGCAAGTTTGGATATTTTGTGATACTTTGGCAACATAATTCATTATATAAGAACATTTTACCTTCCAAGTAGCTTGTAGAAGAGGGCAAATCTCATCCTTCTACATATTTCATTGTGTGCATGTGCTTCTAAATGATAAGCTATAAACTAGAATGAAGGTCTTAATTTATATATACGTACAATAGCACCTGTATACTACTTTACACTTGGTAAGCCATTCATTACTTCTGTGCTGTACTGAAGTGGGCATTTATACCCATTTTACAGTTGGTGAACAGCAACTACTTCTATGGTGTGCAACATGGAATGTGGTTCGTTTATTTTTGGCTTAGCACATTCTGCAAACTAGACCATTATGATTTGGGTCTAGGAAAGAAATATTTCACTTCTATTTACTAGCTGTTTTCATTATGCCACTTCATGAATGCAGTAGCATGACTGACTTTTATAGTGCATAGCAACACAAAGCATTGTGTTTTAGTATCTTTATTAATTTCCTATCTTGCTTTCAGCTACAACTATTGCAGGGAGATTAAATTTGCTTTTGAAAATTTAGCTTTTAGCTAAGAGAAATTATGAAGCAATGCTACTTTTTAAATAAAGTGTTTGGACTCCCCCAAATCTGATTTGTCTTGACCACATGTCCCTCACATTCTTATTGTGACTGGTTTTGGACAGCAAAATGTTGCAAAACTGATTGTCCTGCTATTATATTCACACTGATCAATTTTTTTTCTTTGCAACATTTGGTAATCACTAATTTAATTCAATAATCCACATTTTATTCAATGAGATAAACAGGGAACAATAAATCCTGCAAAAATATTGAAAGTGCTAAAACACAGTAAATGCATGCTTTGCTAATGCATAGCTTGTTTATCCTTCTAAAACTCAAGGTAGGGAAAGATTCTTAACCAAAACCATGGCAAGCTGCAACAATCAAGCAAGGTAGCTAAATTCAGAGGCATTTAAAAACCCTTATAAAATGTATTTGGTTTCTTTTGTTGTGCCAACTCAAGTATTATGATTAATAAACTATGGTTTGTGGCACATTGTGATTTGGGAATTGTCCATTAGTGACTCACTGAAAATTTTTAAAATGAATCATAGCTTAATGTACTGTATGAACCTCTCATTCAGTTAGATGGACAATTTCCTGTGAGATACAGCTTCCTTAAATTTTAGTATGATACAGAAAAACCTGAATACCCATAAATGCACCCCATAGATGGCCATTTCCCTTGCTGAAAACGGGAAGCAAAGCAATGGCCATTCATCTCTGTAACAAAACATCGAAAGCATTAGGAGAAATGAATGGAAATCCTTGGTGCTTCTTGAGAGAAATAAGCATCCAGAGAAAGAAAGTAATAGACTGAGAGTGGTGTGAAATGTTCTGTCATAAAAATGTTTCAGTTGAACCCTGAAAGAGGACAACTCGGTATAGAGTTTCCAAGTCTTTTGAAGTCAGCCCATTTATGGAACAGCAGAACATTTTGTGAAGTTCTCTGGACCTCTTCTGGAACATTGTTAGGAATGGATTGTTCTGGAGTCAGGATGCCCTGTGGACCAAACATTTTGCACAGGCCTGCAATGGAATGGAAGATTTTTTTTAAAAAAAGATAAAACACACTTTCATTCTGAAAAATATAATGTATTAATATGATATTTTATTATATTATATATTAAGTAAACTGTAATTGTAAATTTCACTCTATTGATTGAAGCAGTATCACAGAACGAGTAAGCCTTCAAGTGAGGAATAATAAGAAAGAAGATAATGTTCTTGGCAGCCCTACATTATAATCTTGTCCTTTGGATATATAAACTTATTTAAATCTAGGGATGACATTGCCATTGCATAATCTTTTCCAATTAAATAACAATTCAAAATGTACAATATAAATGGTAGGAGTATTTTTCCTGCCCCAAAAAAAGTCTTGAGTGAAGTTTGGGTATATTTCCATGGCATATTATGAGAGGCTCCTTGTTTAACTATCTTTTTTTGCAGATGGCAGGGTTCCTTAGGCCTTTACTGTTTGCTTGTTTATAAACACAGATCTGTGCTTATTTATTTGCTTTTTTTGAGTATTCTGCCTGCTTTTTCTGCCACACATCCACAATTCTACTTTTTCTTGCAATCCGCACAATATCTGAGATTAGATTAATGTTTCTTGCTTCTTGCTTGCTTTGATCTAACAGACACCTTCTTCATTTCAAGGAGAAACCATTTGCTTGTTGTATTATGCCTGCAGACAAAGTAATGTACAATGAAGACGGAAAACACAACGTACAAAAACTGACTTTTGCCTATAAGGTATTTCTTAATAGAGGACCTTACTCATTCTTTGTGGAAAATGTTACCTGCATCTTAGTAAGGAAATATCAGTGAGGTCATCCGGGAACAGTTTTTCCAGTGCTCCCTCCAAAGATAATTTTATGAGTAGAAGTCCAATATTTGAGAGAAACATTATAAAACTGGTGGATTTTTTAAAAATTATTTGCTTGTTTCCAAGAATAGTTTTCATGGAAAAGTAAAATGATTTAAGATAAAGGACACAGACATGCTGTAGTTGTCACTATTTTAAAAATGGGCATTAATCATCCATATTTAAAAACATTTTTAAAAACTCAGATACAGTTTGTAAACAGTGACACTTTGGTATAATGGTTAAGGCACCTGACTAAAACACAGAAGACCAGAAGTTCTGATTCCCCCTGTTAGTCGCCCACCTGAGTGACTTTGGGCCAATCCCCTCTCTCAGCCATAGGAAGAAGCTGCTTCCAAAATTCTTGCCAAGAAAAACCTCAGGAACTAATCCAGATAGTCACTAGGAATTAACACTGACTTGAATGTATATATATATTCGTTATCAGCGTAATCCTTGAAAAATGCCATTTTTCTATTTCTTGCTCCATTTAAATAGAAGACCCTCCCTCTTTCCCTCTTCTGTTTGTGTTTGCAAGATGGAAGAGCTTGGAAAAACTGTTATTAATATGTTCTTATAATTCTCACAGGCTTTAATTGGAGACGATCAGTTATTGGTTAGTCGGTCAAAATTCATTGCAATTTGCAATTGCATTTACAATTACAGGTAGTCCTCGACTTACGACCGCAGTTGAGCCCAAAATTTATGTTGCTGAACGAGACATTTGTTAAGTGAGTTGTGCCTCATCTTACAACCTTTCTTGTCACAGTTGTTAAGTGACTCACTGTAATTGTTAAGTTAGTAACCTGGTTGTTAAGTGGATCCGGCTTCCCCACTGACTTTGTCAGAAGGCTGCAAAAGGGATCACAAAACTCACAACACCACAACCATCATAAATATGAGTCTGTTGCCAGGTGTCTGAATTTTGATCACGTGACCCTGGGGTTTTTGCAATAGCTGTAAGTGGGAAAAATGGTCATAAGTCATTTCAGTGCTGGTGTAACTTCGATCGGTCACTAAATTAATTGATGTAAGTTGAGGACTACCTGTAACATATAGGAAGGAGAAAAACACCTTTTCCTTAATTTCTTGGGGGTGGATTGTTCCTGTTGACCAGATGTTTTATTTTGTCTCTTCCCTGCAAATCTGTTTTTAGCCTATTACAATGTGCCAAGCATGAATTGAGCCTTGAATTGTTATTCATATATATATTTCTGTGTCAGAACCTTAGAAAATACTGCTTGAAAGCTTTATACTCATGCAGTTTGGCTTTGCTGCCATTACCTCCCTAAGTTACTTTCCCTCAAACTAGAATAGAAGTTAGGAACGGTCTTGGCTCTTTAAAATACATATTTGTGGCTACTTACTTAAGCTGTCACGATCACTGCATAAATTACGTTGTTGGTATTCCGTTGGTCTCTTCATCTCCACAATGGGATTTTCCTATTGCTCTGGGCTATGGAAAACGTTGGAGTAGAGGTCATTGTCTACAGCTCTTCAGTTCATTGGAATGTATATAGCTGTTGTAGTAGTTCAGTGTTTTTCAACCGTGGCCACTTTAAGACCTGTGGACTTAAGAGAATGGCTGGCTGGGGAATTCTGGGAGTTGAAGTTCACAGGTCTTAAGGTGACCAAGATTTAGAAGCATTGCTGTAGTTCAGGGCTGTCAAACTCCTGGCCCACGGGCCAGATGCATCACGTGCTGGCCACGCCCCCCCCAAGGAAAAAAGTCCTGTTATGTCACATGACGATGCCGTGACGATGCGAGTTTGACACCCCTGCTGTAGTTGATAGTCAGGATGAGCGCCTCCCTCTCCCATGCACAACACCTGTTTCATTTTTTATCGATTTCATTGGATAAATGTATTTTTATTGAAGGTGACCGCTGAGGCTTCATGACCCTTCTTTAAAAGGAAGCAGATTCTGCGAGGATGTTACATCACCATTGCCGGAGGAACCCTGAACTACAGGAAGAGTTGCAGATTCAGGCCGCGGTGGCTGCTGGGGATGTCCATACGGTGCGCAAAATGTTGGAGCAGGGCTACTCTCCCAATGGCCGAGACGCTAATGGCTGGACCTTGCTCCATTTTTCAGCAGCAAGAGGGAAGGAAAGATGCGTTCGTGTATTTCTTGAACATGGAGGTTAGTTGACCAAACAGTTGCTTGGTTGATGATTAAACATTCCAGACCTTCTCTGTCAATACCTGGGCTTCCTTTTTTAAAAACAGAATTTTCTTTTTTGTTGTTTGCCCACCAACATGATCTAGATACAATTTAATTTCTACATTTTTAGATCTCTAATAGGGTGTGGAAAGGGAAAAAACAAACAAACCAGCAGACAAGCTATGTGACTTCAGATTCGGCCACAAGATGGCACTCGTTTGTTGTGTGTTTTGAGCAGTGTACAAAAGAAAAAGTAATTCATTCCATAACATAATTCTGCATGGATTGGTTCTAGCAGATCGATAACATCTTACTCTATATTGCAAACTAAACATAGATGTTCTGACATATAAAATCATTCTTGGGTGTAGAATACTAACCACCTCTAGCAAAAACGCATTTGTAATAGCAGAAGAAAATAAAGGGAAGTTCATGGAATAATTTAGCGTCATAATTCAGTCCTGCTAAATTAATGGCCATATGGAATTGTCACTGTTCTGGCAATAGCATTTAGCTTTAGATTTCTCAATGATTTCCCAAAATAGAAATACCTATTTCTCTTTGCTTTAAGTTGTATTTGTTAAAAATGAAAATAAAGTGTTCTGAAGGTACAAGAAATAGAGTTTCTGATCTTTAATATCTGCATCTTTCCCTTAAATTTTATAAATAATCCATTTATAGAATTTATGCATGAAGAGGCAGCTGGTATTAATGATTATGCAACTGGGGATAAAAAAAAGAGATCTGTTTAGTGAAATACAGAATAACAGATTTGGAAGGGACCTTGGAGGTCTTCTAGTCCAGTCCCTGCCCGAGCAGGATACCCAATACAATTTTGGACAAATACTGTATAATATTTCCACAGAGAATCAGGGCTCTACATGTACAGAAACTGCTTATTGATAAAGGCCAGTATTTCACTCGGGTTTTATTAACAGAACTTTGTGCTACACGTATATAAAATTAAATCCTTCTTGATTTATGTGGCAACAATTTTGGCTGATCTTGAAAAGCTAAATGTAATTGGACCTGGTTTTTATTTGGAAGAATAACTGAGGAATGCTGGTTATAAACGCTGTAGATTTAAAAAGAAGGCAGTTGCAAATTATTTCCATGATATAACCAGAAAATATATAGTCCATCAATGTCACCTAGACTCAAAAGATCTTTGGGTAGAGTGTAATTTTTAACAATCATTATCAAATGAAATATGACCAGAAGATGGCAGTGTAATATTTCCAAATACATATGAAGCTATCATACAGTATAGTCCTCTATACTATGCTAAGCTGTAGTATAGTATAGTCCTCTCCCAAATTATCCTTTTTCATATCTGATATTTTTTAGTGAATAGCTGGTTTCTATACCTGTGGAAATGATTTCCAATGCTCTCTGATATCTGTGATATCCTCTGCTTTTTGGTTCAGAATTTGCCACAATAGTACTGTAGAGTTGACCGGGCTTAACTGATGCATTGTCCCAAATTGAAACCATTCAAGAATATTTGTTACATTTCTTAGCTTTTCAGAATTCTGCTTGCCAGAAAGTCACAAAAGGGGATCATATGACCCCGGGACACTGCAACTGTCGTAAATATGAATCAGTTGTCAAACATCTGAATGCCAATCACGTGACCAGGGGGGATGCTGCAACGGTCGTTTGAAAAATGGTCATAAGTCACTTTTTTCAGTGCCATTGTAATTTTGAATGGTCATTAAGTGAACTGTTGTAGGTCGAGGACTACCTGTATCAAAGAAGCTCAACATTGTCCTATGTGAACTAAGGATCAATGTGAGGTCCGTCTAGATTAGAATTTGCATAGAATTCATTTTATATGGGATCAAGTATATCTATTGAATCTTTTCATTCCCTTTTGTCTCATGAAATGAGGTTGCTTCTCTTTTCCAACTGATTTTTACATAAATTATTTGCGTAAAATAATTTCCCCTCACTAAGTGTAATTAGGATAATTTCATTTTCCAGACTCAGTTATCCTTTAGCTCCTTTGAGGGTTTCTAAACTGTGGAATCCTTGGAGCTCCCTGAACTTGGTTGTTAATTTGCAATAGTGTGAATATTTCTAGCTCGGGTGTAGGATGAGGGTGAAGGTTTGTTCTCCAAGCTTGTGGATCAGTTTTCGAACATTTCGTTACCAGGCTAGGTAACATCTTCAGTGGAGTTTAGGGGATGTCAGTATCGGTGTTCTTCTGTTTATAAGGGCTTCAGTTGTGGATGTGTCAAGTGAGGGTCTTGTGAGGGGCCAAGTGTGAGTCATCAGAGTCTTGTGATGGGTTTTGTGATAGGGATGTTACATCATGTCAGGATCATTGGGAGTGAACTGCTGGTGGTGGGAGTGGGATTGTGCGTTTGGTTGTTAGTTTGCAGATGATGTGTTATTACCCAACTAGGTAACTTGTAACATGAGGAGAGCACCAAGGACTCTACAGTTCAACCTGAGCTACATATATTCTCTTCTGTAAATGTCTTCTGGAGATTCTCAGTCATCCAGATCATGGTTGTCCCAACGAGAATCCCAGGGGTGCTTTTTCAAGAGGCAACTGGACTTTCTGGTTTTTCTTTGAAAACATTTTGCTTCTCATCCAAACGTCTTCAAATAAAAACTAGAAAGCCCAGTTGCCTCTTGAAAAAGCACCTTTGGGATTCTCGCCTGGAGGATTTTTTTTGTTCTTGTCTATAAATTTGGGTAAGAGATTTTCAGGGACCACCTCACCTAGATCCTACTTAATCAGTCAAGCTTTCCTCTTGGTCTTCTTTTATTCTCTACTCCCTTTGAATTACACTTAAAATAAATAGATTTCAGATTTTACAACTAAGTTATATTAAATTTAACTACAGAGGTTCTTTTTATCTATGAAAAATGCCAAGAAAAGCACTGAAGATACTGACATTCACTGGTGTCACAGGGAAATGTTTAATACAAGTTAAAGCTAGTTAATTTAAATAGAGAAAGCTTTTAAACAATTCACCATTAGCCTGTACAAAAATTGTTAATGCAAGTTATTTTCTTTATCTATAAAATAAGGGTTGTGATTTTAATATTTAATTGTCTTGTCACTATCTGGAAAGCAACTTTAACCACTTGCTGAAATAGATATTTCTAATAAAATGTTCAATCAAACAGTTTGCTTATTTATGTTTAATTATATCTTGTCTTTCCATCTAAAACAGTATTCATGGTTGAGAGTTCTGTAATATTGCATGATTATGTTCATATACTGCCCTTGCCAAGGTTTTCTATCACTTTTTATATTCAAATAAAGAAGTGGGAAGAATTGAGTGCCAGGCACCATGTAATTTTCCCATGAACAAAAAACAATGTTAGTCATTGCATGTGACAGGATGATATTAGATCTATACATCTGGTAATTTTTAAAATATTTCATGAATCCTGATTTCTGTGGGAGAAAGAATACTTAGCTATTCCTTTTGAAATGTTGACATTTTGCCCTATCCTGCTTCCCCTTCTTCAAAATTAGATGTTTACATTCTTGCAAAGCTCAACATTTTGTGAAACGGTAAAGCTAAGGTTATTTTCATTTTATAGAAGACAGATTTTATTGAGATGATCTGAACTAACACATAGCTTACATGCTTTGCAACTGCATAGATGACAGAAGGCTTTCTTTACCTTACACAGTATTAACCCCCTAAAACAAGCTCATCTTGCCAGACCACAATACATCTGCATCTTGAGCCTGCAGATGTTGCTACAGATGCTTCTCTTTAAGACCAAGAAGCACAAGGGAAAACAAAACACGGAACCGAGGATGAAACGTTAGAGCCGAAGGGATTAGGATAGGTAGGTAGAGGGATCTTGAGAAACACCTGGTGGTGGTTGGGTTTGGAGATTTGATTGCAGGTAGTCCACACAACTTCGTTGTTAGTTGCGAAGTTGTGTCCGACCCATCGCAACCCCATGGACAATGTTCCTCCAGGCCTTCCTGTCCTCTACC
>JANHFN010005648.1:16773-37372 GCA_032468175.1 Toxicocalamus goodenoughensis
GGACCTTGGAGGTCTTCTAGTCCAACCCCCTGCCTAGGCAGGAAACCCTACACCACTTCAGACAAATGGTTATCGAACATCTTCTTAAAAACTTCCAGTGTTGGAGCATTTTCAACTCCTGGAGGCAAGTTGTTCCACTGATTCATTGTTCTAAGCCTCAGGAAATTTCTCCTTAGTTCTACGTTGCTTCCCTCCTTTGATTAGTTTCCATCCGTTGCTTCTTGTCTTATTTAGCCGCCATCTAAACCGGCATTTCTTACCCTTGATCATTTTCAAATGTGGGGACTTCAACTCCCAGAATGCTTGCAGCCAACAACTTCAGGAGGAGGGGTTGGTGTCCACACATCTAAAAGCAGACTGGCTGAGGAAGTCTGGGAGTTGAAGTCCCCACACATGTCAAAGTTGCCAAAACATTGATTTAAAGGGAGAAAAACCCTCCATTGGTTGGGTTCGTCTCGGCCTGCTCTGAGATTCTGAAGAACAAAAGCACAGGAATCTCTATTTCAACCAGTTTAGGCAATCTAGTGTCTTGCTAATGTTCCCATGCTCCTTCATTCCAGTCCTGTGATCACCATGTGTGTATGTTGTCCAGTGTCTCTGGAAGACAACAAATTCATCACCCCATTCTTCCAGATCAGTGGTCGCCAACCAGTGGGCCGGGGACCACTGGCGGTCCGCGAGAAAATGTTGGTGGTCTGCAGAGAAATGTCATCCACAAAGCAATTAATCCAGGCTGAGCGGGAACACAAGGCTGGGCCCACAAGGCTTGCGTTGCTTGCATTGCGAACAACATAAGGTAGTGAGGGGAGAGGGGAAAGGGCGGAGGGGGGAACTTGCCCCACTCACCCCATGCTCCTGGTCTGGCCACCAGCTGCTTCTTTCCGCTTCTTTCTTCTTCTGCTGTTGGCTGCACGCAAGGAAAGCAGCCAAAGTATTTCTTTCTCTCCCCCAAACTCCGCCAGAAATGAGTCTTTGGGACCCTGCAAGGCCTCCTGCTCCAAGAGGCTGCATTGGCAAAGACTCATTTCTGGCAGAGTTTGGGGGAGAGAAAGAAATACTTCTGCAGCTTCTGCTGCTTTCCTTGCATGAAGCCAAGTCTCTCTCTCTCTTTCTCTCTCTCTCTCTCTCTCTCTCTCTCTCAGACTTTTGGGGGGATATTCCCAGGGTCTCTGGTCTGTGGGATTTAAAATTATGAGTTTGGTTGTCCCTGAGGTCCAAAAGGTTGGCGGCCCCTGATCCAAGGCACCAAAAGCTAGAATGCAAGAAGGTGATTTTAAAAGACAAAGAAAAGCAGGACTTCAGAACCCTGGACAGCCCCCAGAAAGCTCTGCAAGGCTGCCTGTGAACTTCAATACCAAGGACGACTTTTCAACAATAAAAGTTAAACTACTCAGGAGTAATTTGAATTCCCAAATAATGAACAAGGTGCAGTGACTGAATTCACATATCATACAAAACCTGATATTTAAACTATCCAAACTGGGTCTGCACAATGCCCTAATCACAATATGGTTTAACCTTATGTGGAAATTTAACCAAAGTAGGATACCCAACATTTTTAGCTGAATTCATTTGTTTTGTTGCTTTGAAGTGCCCATTTTCAGACTTTCCCACTAGAGTTGGGCAGGGTAGCCGTCCCGTCTTGATTAATCAATGATTGATAAAGATTAATCAATGGAACAGTTTTCTTCCTGGGTGCTCCATTGCTGGAGATTTTCAAGAAAAGGTTGGACAACCATTTGTCTGGGACAGTGTAAGGATTCCTGTCTTGGTCAGAGATTGGACCAGAAGATCTCCAGGGTCTCATCCAGTCCTGGATGAATCCCCTGAAGCTTTCCAGGCAAACTTTTCGGAAGCTGGTTGCCTTCTTCTTCTTCTTCTTCTTCGACGGCTGATAGAGAAAAACTGGCCAAAGCTCCCCCGCAAATTTCCAGCAACTGGTTCGCTGGGTGTAAGATCTGGGCCAGAGACATCCCTTGGGCCCAGAGAAACCATATGGACCCTCAAGGAACACAGGCCAATGCAAGGCAGAAATCTTGGAATCCACCCAGAAGGTCCTTTTATGATGCATTCTCCCTAACTATGAAGATTCTCAATCATCCAGGTAATTTTTTTTCTTTTTCTTTCTTTTTTCCCTCCAAAAGGCAACTGGACTGTGTGTTTTTTCCCTTGAGGAAGAAGACATCTCATCCAAGAAGCTCCATCAGTTCTGACCGGATGTTGGAGGGAGATGGAAGGATTAGAGATTGGAGATCTGACAGGATGGTGACAATCTCCCTGTGATGATGTGGATCCGGATTCCTGCCAAGATCCATAATTTCGGGACCTGCAAAAGAGAGGAGGGAGGGAGGGAGGGAGAAAGAGAGAGGGGGAAGCATTGGGGTCCATTACTTTCTTTCTCAAGAAGACTTGCTCCCAGGACAGATATGGAGCAAGACCACAGGACAGAGAAGGGAATTGGCTGCTGAGCCCTGAGGAAGCTGCTCAATTCACTTGCCACAGCTGCAGAGTAAGGAGAGGGCAGGATGGGGTGTCTCCAAGGGCCTCTTTGCAGGTGCCGACCTGCCCCAGATTTTTAATCAAATTGATGCTTTTTGCGTTTGGGCAAAGTACGGGTCCTCCTCCCGCTTCTCCAGCCTTGCCAAGAAAGTACAAAATGCAGATGCTGGCATGTAAAGAAAGCATTCATTTCTCAACCCTGGCATGATTTACAAGAAAGAAAAGAAGTGATTATCCCCATTGTGATTTACCTTCTCGATGTTTTACTAGTGGAATAAATTGCAATTCGGGAAGTTGCTTGGGAATTATTACTTTATCGGGGGTGGGGAGCCCAGCACTCTGAATCTTAGTCCCTGATAACTAATCCCATTGGCACAATTTGCAAGCGTCGCACTGGAAATTTAATGGAGGGGGAGGGGAGAAACTCCTCTTTGGGAGGGAGCCGGACTCCCAGGTAACCTGGATGCTGGAACTTGGCCTGGGAATAGGTCAGGCCAGGATAAAGCTGCTTCTAAAATTCTGCGGCCTTCAAAAAGGGTCATTCTTCCCCCACCTCTTCCACCTCCCACCCCCAAATTTATTTTGCTGTACATCTGAGATTAACTGAAAGACCATTGAGGAAAATTTGTGCTCTGGCAGAGAGCAGATGCCGCTTCTATAGGTGACTGTGGCAAAGGCCACGTGGAAAGCAGACACCGTATTTCCTTCCTTCGTTAGTTTCACCTGATTGTGACGAATGTTGAGGGAATCAGGTATGGCTAGTCTAGAGAGAAGAAGGACTACAGGGGACATAATGCTTGTCTTCTGATATTTGAGGGGCTTCCACACAGAAGTGGAGGCCAGCCTCTTCTCCAAAGCACCAGTAGGCAGGACAAGAAGCAACAGATGGAAACTAATCAAGGAGAGAAGCAACCTAGAACTAAGGAGGAATTTTTTGACAGTCAGAACAGATTCCTCCCAGAAGTTGTGGGTGTTCTGTAGAGATTCTCTATCATTCTGGTCCCGGTTGTCCCAAACGTTCTTTTTCAGGAGGCAATTGGACCTCCTTGTTTTTTCTTTGAAGATGTTTCACTTTTCATCCAAGAAGCTTCTTCAGCTCTGACTGGATGGTGAAGAAGGGAAGGATTTATATTCCTTGTAGACAGCTGGTCATTTGCATCCTTTTAGGGGGTCGTTGAAGCACTTGGAGGTTTATCTGTGTCCTCAGGGTCACCTGAGTGCTGCTCCTGGTTCCTGTCATCACTAGTGCTCTGGTTAGTTCCAGTATTCAAAATCTGACCTTAGTGCTTGCAAAATTTATATCTGAGCAATTTTGGGGTACTTCTGTAACAGTTCTTGGAGATAAAGGGGACATTGATGGTGACAGCCAGTAAAAGCCATTAGAGCTCCAAACACATTGGCAGTGTGTATATGTGTATCACTACCATAGCAACTGAACAACTTCACATATTCACCTGTGAGTCACCAAGTTTTGAATAATGGAACACACACACACACACACACACACACAGAGTGTCTTCCCAGGAGTGTGACTGGGACTAGTATTACATTAAAGCAGAACCCCAGTTGCTGAATAAACCTGGATTTGAACTGCTCTTTTTTAGACTGTTTTATCTCTTTGGCAACCTGCTGGTTTAAAAGCTGCTTCAAACATCCTATGGAGATTGTAGTTGAGTCTTGAATGACACCCACTCCTGAGAATTGTGCTCCAATGTATCAGGTGAGCCAGAGGATGGGGAGGGCTGGCTAGACCTCAGGACTTGACCCACTGTTCCCCTGGCCTGGCTTCTGGACAGTGGATGGTCCAGTCCAAAGACCCTGCCCAGTCAAGATGGAAGGGCAACCACCTTTGCTTTGTACATTTAGGGGCAATAACATTATGTCCCCCCTGTGAGAGGGAAATCTTGCTCCTCTTCTGTTTCTGATCTGCTGAATGATAGCACACATGACATGGAGCAGTGTTTGTCTCTTCCCTGACCGAGTCAAAGGTGTCCCCTCTTCCGATATTGATCACCGTCAGGAAAGAAATGATTAGAACTTCGGGAACAGGGAATGCTGCCAGCATGAGGCAAGTGCCCTGCCCCCTTTTGCTAATCCAATATTCTCATCGTGGTTAGAAATAATGGCTATGTTGATGGTCAATTGCTCATCACAACTGCACTTGCAGACAGCTGGCCCAAAATTAAATTCTGGTGTCATCAAAGGAGTGTTTGGAAGGTGGCAGTGCTGGTTCACAATCAGCAGAGTTTTTACTGTATTGGACAAAACACCGAGGGCAGGTTGCAGAAATAGCACTGATCAATTGGAGATGGGAAAGTGGGAGATAGGAAGTTTCCTTCCCCGACTCGGAAGCTCTACTACTTGGTTTCCGACTGCAATTCCCAGAATTCTCCGTTCTGGTAGGCTCAGTCCTAGAAGTTCTGGAGTTCACTGAGTTGAGGAGCTCTGCGTTGTGCCTTCCTATATTTGTTAGTGTGGGATGACCGCCCATGTTTCAAAGGAAAAAGAGGGGAGTCCTTATGTTGAGGAGGAAGACTGAAACCTCCCCTTAAGTACATGGGGAAAATCAACAGGGAGCTAGAATTTCCTCTTGAGTCAAAACCTTCAAGAAACTTCAGAAGGAACCGAGGGAAGGACATCCAAGACGTTCTCAAGGTGGATAAGAGATAATGGACCTCAGAGTGATCAGTTGAGGGGGGGGGGGAAAGTGATTTAGATAAAAACTAGACTACTCTACATCATTACTGTACTTTTTATTTTCTCTATCTCATGGCTGCCCTCTGGGGAAATCTCCATTCAAGGTAAGGATACCCTGACAGATGTGATGCAGACCTCCTGCACCTCTGAACCATCCCTAGAATCTGCTGAGAAAAGATTCTGAAAGGGGTGCTGGGAACCTGCTAAGAAACTCAGTGGTGGCTTCACACCTGTTCCACTTATGACTACAAGTGACTTGTTGAAAAGCTTGTTTGTTGCCTGGGGTATTGACTCCATCTGTACACAAGCTGGACTCCTTTTCTCCTGTTGCAAGTGATATTATTGGCATTTCCTCCAGTCGTGGAAAAAACAGCTGCCCTTCAGCTGCTGAGCTTTCTGTTCCAGAAGGAAGCCACAAGCTTGGTTGTTTTCTTGCACATGTTTCATTATTCAAACTAGGTAACATCATCAGGACTAGCACCTAGTTTGGTTCATGAGGCATCTGCAAGAAAACAACCAAGCTCAGAGAGCACTAAGGACCCCACAGTCGTTGTCCTCTTTGTCCTTTCCACAAATCTCACTCCCTTCTAGCACTGATGATGTTGCCTAGTTGGGTCATGAAACATCTTCTAGATAACAGCTAGGCTCAGAGAGCACCAAGGATTCCTCATTTCAACCACGAGCTACATGTGCTGGATTCATGGAACCACCTTAACTACCACAATCAAGTCTAGGACTTTCTTGAGCTCCATCAGGTATCAATACAAGAGGATGTCCCTGGTAGATCCTCATTTTAGACACTCACACAAAAAGTGACCTGCTTTATCCAAACCAGTGTCTGAATTGCATGTTCTAATTTGCCAAGGGCCATCTGGACAGGCCTTCCTTGTCTCTTTCTTCTGAAGTGTTTAAATTAATAGAGTCTAATTCATCCTGGGATTGGCCAAATCCTTCCCAAAGATACACAATGGAGTTACAGGTGTTTCCACAGGAATTAAACTTATCATATAATAGTTGGAAATAAGCAAGCTCTGTACATGCTATTACAGGCAAACCTCTCTTTGCATACAATTGAATAAATTACCTTTTGTAATGAAACATTAATCCTCTTTGCTTAATGGAATAAGTCCCATCTCATATCCATTCCTGAGCACAGGTGCCCTTGGAGTGCATTCAGAGGCATCTATCGACTCAAGATAATTATCCAAGGAACACGAGAACATGCCACTCGGCTTGGGACTGGACCAGAGGTCAAGGGGTTCCCAACAACATCCAAAGATCTTCAAAGGTCACCGAGTCAGATGCACCAGAGGTGGAAACTCAGCCAGAATGAAAAGCTGCCAAGCATATACAAAGGGTTCATTAAAATAAAGATAATTATATATAACGTTAAGATAATGTAATAATCAAATAATGGCAGGCTTATTCCTAGGGACATCAGTCCAAAATCTACCACTTGCATTCAAATAATCCGACTAAATTGAATTTATAATTGCAAATGTTGGAAGTCAGTGTGCAGTTCCTGGATCTCCGTAGTTTAATTTCTTGCAGATTTAATAGCCTATCATTTAGGGTTTTTTGTGTTAATGATATGTGGGTTTCATTTGAAGTGTGATGTAAACATATAGGAAGACCCTTGGTGTAGCATCAATGTAATAAATAAATTTAAATAATATTTTAAACCCTGTCATAGTAAAAAAAAAAACCACACATACACAATTCACAGAAGTAGGAAAAGAGAAAATGTGGGTTTTGCAGAAGCAATCAATGTTGTTAAGGCAGAACACCTGGATGCCCTGCTAGGCCAACCCAAAGAGAGGGGGTGGAAGATCTCCCCATTTTCACCGAGCACTCAACAAATTAATCCATTTACTCAAAGAGGATTAACGCCTCCTAATAACAAAAAGGCAATTTAGTCAGGCATGTGCTCTTGTGAACTTCTGACTTCCAAGTGAGTTAATCCTATAGACTTCTGGAATTCCAATCCCCTAAGCATGCCTCAGTGCCTCGTGTGATGCCTGCCTCTGATAAGATGCACTTGATTTGAGACAAAGCCACAGGCCATCTTGATTGGGGCCCTGACATGCTTTGCAAAGCCGTGATGTTCTTCTTACATTCCGCTTTTCCAGCATCCACTCCCAAAATATTCTGTTTCTGCCTCCCCTGACACCACTTTAATCCCAGGTGAGCTTTAAAAGGTGGGTTAAACACACATTTAACCTCAGCAGAAGAGAAAGAGCAAAGGGAAGGGTAGCAGGAGAGTTGTGACTTGCAGAATGGACGACTTCTCCAGTTGGGTTTTGAAGGCTACACCTGGCCGGCTCTCCTAGGTTCAAATTCCAGAAGTGCTTTTCTCCATTTGTAAAAGTTGATGTTTCCTCTCCATGTTTCTTGAAAACAACATTCATTTCTTCAATTCATTTGTGTTCTGTCCCAGCAAGATGACCTCTTGAGAATTTCTTCTTCATGAGATAAGGGGGAAATTTGGCTGTAAGGTTGGGTTTTTGTTGTTGTTGTTGTTGTTGTTGTTTTGCTCCCTGGGATGAATGCTGTGGTTGATTTCAGTCTTGATATTGACCTCTAAGAATCTAAAAAGCTTGTAGATAAACCCCCTGTTGCCGGCACCAATGGCCATAGGTAAAAGTTATGGGAGGGGTAATCCCAGCGCAGAGGACCCTTCCAATGAGTAAAGTTGGTTTACCCTTGTTGGCCAAGCTTTTCAGAAGATGGTTCCTTCTTGTTGAAGTGACGCAGTTCTCTTTACCCTTCAGCTTCTGAAAGTCCCAAGCCATGTTGCAGATAGACCTTGCCAAGCTTCCGTGAGGTCTTCCCACCACCCTCTCTCTAGCCCTGAGCCAGATTCTTACAGAAAGATCCCCCTCCCTTCTGGCCTCCCTGTGCAGCTCTCCAGTGCCTTTGACAAACGCACAATAGGGCCACGCACCAAACCAGAACTGAATCTATTAGAACAAATCCTCCAAAAAGCCCTGTAGGAAATGACAGTTCCTGACAAAATGAAAGGAAGTATCTTGTTCAGATCTGCACTTAAAACAATCCAGAGGGCCATTAGCATTCATCCCACATGATCTGGATGGAGTAATAGCAGTTCTATGAATAAAATTAAAATCAGGGAGCTCATATTTAAAGAGAGAGAGAGGAGAGAGAGGAAAGGATAGAGCTGCACCAGAGTCCAAGCAGCCTTACAGTGGTTAATGATGACTGAAGAAGTGCCTGAGTGGTGGAACCATCAGCGGAAGCTGCCAGAGGGCCTGCACACACACCCCAGCATTGGGGAAACTGGTCTAGCCCTGGCTGGGCATTCATTGAGGAAGGGAGGGTGAGGATAGTTGAGGCCCATCCCCTGGATTAAAGACTAAAGAAGGGAAGAAATGTGACTTGAAAAACACTGCCTGGTTGCCATGCTCTCAGCTAGGAGTGCCCCATGGGAGGAGAGAAGAAAGGCACTGTGCACGCCTTCTTCCCTTTCCAATAAAACAAAGAAAAGGAAAGAGCTTGGATAGTGAGAGGAGGAGGAGGAGGAGGAGTGCAGAGTTGAGGCTAGACAAGTTTTCTTTTTCAAGAGATTTCTGGTGCTCCACAGGATGTTCAAATTTATGCAGACCTGCCTCTTGCTTTATGAATGGGGTGCATTGGAGCTAATGATTTGACAACATGGTGAACCTCCCTTCATTGGAAGCCTTCAGGAGGAGGCTAGATTGCCATCCTCTGGGAATACCTGCACATTCCAGAACCAGGTCTTGTCCCCACATGACATTATGGAGGAGAAGGATCGCACATCTGAGTCCCGATGGGGTCATCCTAAGAGTTTTTGCCAGGTACAGACCAAGGCTGGGATGGCATCTGGATTAATCCAGGATCTGAAGGGACACCACAGCTTGGTCCTCATCTCACAGTCCAAAGTTGAGCAAAGTACATTGTGGAGAACAGTGTTTTTCATTCTCGACAAGTTTAAGATGGATGGACTTCAACTCCCAGAATTCCCCAGCTGGCATGAGTTGAAGTCCACCTATCTAATATCAATGTAGGAAGAAGCTTTCGCTCTGCCTTTAATCCTTCCGGTGCTCCTCCCTGTCCAGGCTGTGTGTTTGCTGTGGCTTATTTCTAATTATTATTTATTTTCCTTGTTCTGTCACTTGCTGTACATTGCTTTGAAGGAACATAGCTACGAGATTCACAAAGAGGGTAGGCATCTTGTAAACATTTTGAAGAAGAAACTTTCCTTGTGCATGACAATCACCTAAGTCCTGGTCTAGAGTGGAGCGTTTGCTCATCCATCAACAGGTAGAAGGTATTTTGTACTCCAGCCAAACCTGTTTCAACAAGAGATACAGAATCCTGCCTTACTTAGCTCTCCATAATAAATAGTTCTTTTTTTCCCTTCCCTGGCAGATGTGAGAAATGAGGCAGAAATGGGGAGGATATTATGTTGCTGGTTTTGTTTTGCTAACAAGAGCAGTTTTTGCTCCTGATGACTGTAGTTTGCTAAATGCCTCCCATTCACCAGAGTGGTTAAATCTGACAATATAATAGTCCCGCCATCTCTGTCAAAAGGTCCAGCTTCTAACCAGAAAAACAGGCGAGTGCTTCTGTTGGGAAAGAATTGTGTCTATAAAGAAAATCACACACACACAGACACACAGACACACACACCATGAGCTTCCCCTAATAGCAATGGAGAGCAATCTCTCCCTATAGAGATTGGGGGGGGGGGGATGAACTGGTGCTGCCTTTTCCCCTTCCTGCAGCAAAGAAGATGGAGGGGCTTCCAATCTGCATTCAGGAGGAAATGCAAGCTAAGGTCGATCTCCAACCCATCACCAGGTTCCTGTTTCTTCTTGTCTAAGGAAAGGACCTTCTCCAGCACAACGAGAGCCTCCATTTCTGCAAAGCAGACACGACATATGGAAGCATGCAGAATCCTGCTAGTAGACGGTTCTTCTGCAGCTCCTTCAGTCCGGTGAGGCTGAACTGGTCAGCCAGCTTGTATTTATCATTCTGAGGAAGGAACAAGAGATGCATAGAAAGAAAAGGTGAATTCATAGGAGAGAGGAAGACTCTGCTGCCCACAGAACAAAGCAGTAGCAGACATCATTGTGTGTTGTTAGATTTGACGGGAGGGAAGATTGGGGGTGGTGGTAGAAAAATGTCTCATGGACCACTAAGTGGGAGGAGAGGGATCATCATCCTGTTGATTTGGCCTCCCTCTTTCATCCCTTCTTGTTGCAAAGGAAGGAAGGAATGACTAAGCTTAAGACAGCCATGTTAAGATTGCAATATTGTTAATATTGGATAGGCTGTAGGATTCCCAGGCAGTGCCTTTCTTAAGCAGAATGGGGGGGGGGGGGTTGATCTTAAGGCAGTCATTGACATTTGTCACCAGAAGATGGTGAAATTGCACCTAGGATGTTGCACGGTGGCACTTCAACCCACCGGTATCAGGACAGGGTAGGGAGGGGCCACCTGTCCTTTTCAACATGTTCCTCTTTCTTTAAGGACCAACCTCTGCTCCCTTCCCCCAGTTCTCCAGCTCCAGAAAGGCCAAGAAAGAAGAATTTCTATGGGGAAGATGTGTGTGTTCAAATCCCCTCAAAAGCAGCAGCCCTGAAGCCATTCCCGGAGCTTTGGGGATGTCACTCGCCATTGACGCGCTTCGTGTTCTGCAAGAATATTGACAAACAAGGCACAATCATCTGCAGAAAACAGCGTCAAGGGGGACAGCTTCAAAACAGGTGAATCCTCTCATATTCTGGTTTTCTTTGTGTGGAAGGCAGCCTGCTTGCTTCTCTGAACCCATTAACGTTGACCCATAAATCAAAACCGATGATTGTTCACTGTGGTCCTAGTCTCTCTCTCTCTTTTTTTAAAGGCTGTTTGCGTTGTTTCGTTTGGGGTTTCTTTGCCATCAATCGAAGAACCACATTAATAGAACCGCATTCTTTGAAGCTCTTTCTCTTGCCTAGGATTTAGTTGTATTACTCGTCTGGCTTCCCCAGGCCTCTTTTTATACTGCTCTTGCAGCAGGAGGAGTGAGAATCACAGGAAAACACATTAACTGCAGCTAATGCGTCTGATACTCATGCAAGCCACAAGCCACAATGCACAACTGTCGCTGGGAAAAAGGAAATGAAGTCAGCAGGCAAGATAGTGATTAGACCTAAGGCTGTAAAAGAAAAAAAACCATGCCCATTATGGCACCTGCAAGGGATTTTTGCCAGACATTTGTTGCCGACCAGGGAGAAAGGACTTGGGAAGGAAGAGGCCTTGTCAACATGGAGGCCTCCTTTCAGACTGAAGTAAGATGTCATCACATTTGTATATTAAAGCTGGCAGTTCTCTTAATTGGCCGAAGCTAAAGCAACCTCTAAAAATAAAACTCTTGGCATCAACAGAATGGGATCCTTCCAGTTATTTCCTTACAACTTAGCAAAAGATGCCCAAGAGATAAAAAAGATCAGCAGCTCAAGGACTTAAAAGGATTGAGGGGATTAAGAGGGTGAAAGCATCTTTGGGTCAGTTGCTGCTCTACTCCTCAGAAAATACTTCAACTTCAGTCTTCCACATGGTTTGGGTCAAGGGGATGCCACTAGGTCCACCAACATCTCCCTGGGTACCCCTGGATTCTGTTCTCTGAACTGAAGAAGCTTCTTGGATGAGAAGCAAAACGTCTTCAAAGAAAAAACAACGGCCAGTTGCCTTTTGAAAAAGCACCTTTGGTCCAATTCAAGTAGATGAATAAGCAATGGATGCTATAAAGTCCCATGGCTTTAGTAGATCCATTCAGTAGGATGGAGGCTGCAGATGAAGCCAGTTACTTAGTGAAAATGCAGCTTCTGAGAAGCTCATCTTTAGGTGGAAACTGGCCACAATGACATGAATCCGTGACTCCTCATCCATCCAAACATTTCCCCTTCTGCATGAGGAGTTGGCACCTGAAATAATGGGTAGAGTAGTTGACCTCAGACTAACCTAGGAAGGCTCCAGCTCAGGTGAGCAACTCTTTCCTTCCACAATCCCAAGGAAAGTCCTTTCACAACCCAGTTAAGCACTGCAAACTGAGAGGGCATAGAAAAAGTCTTGATTAATTCAGCCCTAATAAGGACTCTAATGCCAGGAAAACCATGGCATTAATATTTAACAGATCACCGTTAGTGAGTCTTGTTCATTCAGCAGTGACTAAAACTGTCTTTCTATTGTGTTTCCTATGTTAATTGGAAGGACTGGATCTCTTTCAAGACTTACATGGACTCACCTACTAACGTAGCCACGGTCTGTCCCAAAGAAAACTATATCTGACCTACATCGCCCTCCATTAACCCTTTGAGGAGGGCACAAAGGAAACTGGCATGGATTCTTCTAGTGCATTCGGGTGTTTCTTATGCTTTCTTTTCATGCTCCATTGGTAGAAATAGGGCATTTCCATGCTGGCTTCCCTCTTATTCATGATTCAAGCTCTTTAACATACTCCAAGCTGAATTTAATTTCAATGGTAAAAAGGCAGAAGATACATCCGTAAAGAAAGCTAATATGATTTTAAACTCAGAAGGCCCTCTTTTATCTAGGCAGATTTTGCCAAGGCCAAATAAAGCAAACCGAAAAATTTAAGCATCCTGTCCTGCAAATCACCGGATGTCAGCCCACTACAATGAAGTAGTTAACTTAGAAAAATGAACCCAGACTATAGCTCGTCCCTTCATGGTAGAATTTGAAATAGTGGATCTAGGACAAGCTTCAGGTCAGTGGCTGGAACTGGAACCAGATGTAGATCACAGCCTCTTGCTCTCCAAACATTGCTAGTTTCCAACCCCACCAGTTTTTATTTAGTGAAAAGCTTTGTACGGCTGCCCACTCAGGGCAGCTGGCAGCAGCCCAGCCAGGGGATGGGAACCAGTTCTGCCAAGGTTAAGCTGAGATTGCAAAGGCCTGCAGTGGCTCTGCCAAATTATGTTGCCCCCTCCCAACCAAAGACCTGATGCCTCTCCTTGGACAGTCTGCATCACGAGAGCGTGTGGGCCTTCTGAGTGACCTGTGCATGACTAAAGCATGCACCTCCTTCTCTGAAGTCAGGTGTTTTATGGTTTGTTTCAGTTTCTTGCCCGTTCACTGTAAGATTCAGAGCTGAAAGGCAGTTTGTTTGCCCAAATGCTTAGGAAAAGACCTGTTGATTAAAAGCAGTGATGGTGAATTCAGCCAGTTCTGACTGGTTCTGAAAAACTGGTAGCAGAAATTTGGAGTAGTTTGGAGAACCGGCCAATCCCACCTCTGACTGGCCCTGCCAACCCCACCTCTTCTCTGCCTCCCTTTGAGTCCCAGCTGAGTCCTGGCTGGGTCTCCTTTGGTTGCACTGCACAGGAGAATGGAGCTGGAAAGCAGGTTAGTGGGGTGGGGAGGGAAGGGCGATTTTGCAGTATCCTCTCTCTGCCACGCCCACCAAGCCACGCCCACAGAGCCGGTAGTAAAAATTTTTGAATCCCAACACTGACTAAAAGTCCCTGGAAATTCCCTGCAAAATGAATGATGGCTCTCAGTCTGTGGCTTAGAGGTGGGTGGGTGGGGCTCCCTCCTGCTCTTCTGAACATGGCAACGGTGCAGAATTCAGGAGATTTTCCTTTGTGCCATGGATACACCCCTCTCTCTATGCAAAACTAGGACTAGAGTGGGCTCTCCCAGCTTACCGGTGAAGACCTGCAGACTGAAAAGAGATAGCAGCATCTGTGACCTGTTGGACCCTCTAATTTTGGTTTATTGTGCATGCACTATTCAGCAGAGGCAGCACTTATTCTCTCTTTCCACTGTGAGCTAAGTAGGGATAATGAAAAGGTGACCGTGTTGCTTTGTTTATCAAGATGCTCCATCTAGCAAGAGAGCTGTTGGGTCTGAGACTAACCGAGGAGTTCTAAGGCCACCTGATCAGGCTACAGCACGCCATTAAGCAAAGTAGAAACCGTTTCATCTTGGTGTTTGACCATCAAGATTCTCTGGAGGACAGTCTGGGCTTTGCTGGCCTTTCTTTTATGAGGCTTAATTAACTCTTCTTCTCGAAGAAATACAAAAAGACACTTAGCAAAAGGTCTGCCAAAGGGGTTCACTCCAATTTTGCTCCAGCTAAGGGGCTTTAAAGGAGGGAAAGGAGAGGACAGACAGGCAGAACCTTAGAAGAAACTCTAGCAAGAGAGCAACTGGATCTGGTTCTCCAGTCAAGGAACCAAGATCCACTCAGATAAGGCGCCTCCTTGTTGTCATCATGACAACAGAATGGCCAGGAATAAAAATGCAGGTGTTCAGGAAGGGAGGGCCCCCTGATGAGCCTCCTGAAAGAAACAGTCATCATCATCATCATCAACATCATCCAGGCAGACGCGAGCGGGCGTGGCACTTGGCTGAGAGCCAGGAGATGGGGGTCCCACCACCCTCCTCGTGAGAAATCCACCAGCAGGTGCAACGCTTTCAGCTTTGCCCAGGGAAGGAAAACTGACCGGGTCCTGGCAGGCGAAGAGCTTTGCACTTCAAGGCGGAAGGGCTGCATCTCCTTTAGTGTGTTTTTAATTAACACAAAAATGTGTCATCATAAAAACTTAGCTCTGAACTGTGGCTCTCGGTTACCCGAAACCCAGATTTATGGTCTTGATGTGAAGTGGTTAGGAAAGACATTTAAAAACAATTAGGCTCTTAGAGAGACTGACTCAAGCAGCTCCAACGGCACTCATTATGCTGAAGAATGGAAAAATAAGGCCATTAGGCTCACCAGATAACTAGGCTATTTGTACTTTTTGGGGGGAAATGATTAGTTTCTTTTAATAAAGCTTTCTGCCAGCAGTGAGAGGGTGGCGACATGCTCCTCGCCACACCATCCTGTGCACGGGGTGTACACAAAGCCACTGATGCAGGGTCCCATGTGACCCATCAAATCCAATTTTTAATGTTTCATGATGCTATCAAAATGAATAAAAGGCAATTACTGCTTTCCTTCAGCACAGCATCAGATGCCGCTGCCTGTTAAGGAATCAGCAGGAGGAGAAGGCTGGAAGGACTGGGGGGGGGGGGAGAGAAGGGGATTAAACACACGAGTGTCTTCAGCCTCACCATCTGCTTCCTCGTGTTTCCGGGCAGTCAGTCAGTCAGTCGACTCATCATTCATGGGAAAGTGGCTTCAGCAGAGCCTTTTCCACGGGAGCCACTCGGTTGTCCAAGCGTCCCTGGATGGTTCTTGAAGGATTCCATTCGCCATTGAAACCTGGAGGCTACAGCCATCTTCTCACAGAGCCCTCCAAGTCAACATCAAAGGGGAAGGGAGGAGGTTCTGGAGGAATGGCCTGTTGTCTTCTGCAAGGAGGACTTGGAGGAGAGAAATGTCCCAGCAACTATAATTTCACTTGACCCTAGAAAGGGATTCTGCAAGGCAGAGGAGGAAGGAAGCTGACATAGAAGACTTGGACAAGGTAAACTCTTCATCCACACGTGTGTGTATAGAGAGAGCAGAGTTTCTCAAGGTTGGCCACTGCTGGCTGGGGATTCTGGGAGTTGAAGTCTACATGTCTTTCAAAGTGGCCAAGCTTGGGAAACACTGATATAGAGAGAAGCACAAGTGTGATGAATATGAAAAGGGCCTAGTGTGTCGTAGAACAGGAGTCTCCAACCTTGGCAACTTTAAGATTTGTGGACCTCAACTCCCAGAATTCTCCAGCAAGCAGTGAGTCCACAAGTCTTTATGTTGCCAAGATTGGAGGCTCCTATTGTAGAGAAGCCAAACATCTAGAAGATATTGGTTCTTGCTTGCGTGGTTGACTCACACTGGTCCTAGAAGAACTAGGCACCTCTGAATGTGCTCTGTCTTCTTCCAGGCTGTTGACCGATCAACCCAATTTCCATCAGAAGCAGCAAGATGGAGTGGAAGACCCTCTCGTGGCTGCATTGCTGACTTGATGGAGTCTGGTGGGGACTGGAGACGGTGCGGCTGAACCCAAAGCATCTCAGCATGTCTAAGAGTCCAAAGCCATGTGTCCAGGAAGGGAATGAGGCAAGGCACCCAGAAGGAGAGAGGAGCCCCGCTGAGTCAACTGCATGCAACCACAGAGGAAACAGACTGCGATAAAAGGGGAATCTCACTTGTGAGTCACTCCCCCATCTGGAGTCTTCACGAAGCAGACTTTCCAAGTGTGAGCCAACAGCAAAGGGAGGAGACTCTGAAAGCAGAAGCACTTTGAACAGAGAGGAAAAACAAAACTCAAGACAGATTTTCAAGGAGCAGATATGAAAGCAGAGATTGTGGGTGAGATAAGCCCAAACCTACTGAAGGAGGATGGTGGCTGGAGGGGATGGGAGGGGCAGCCGAGAGAGGTGTGGAAGGCTGGTAGAGGGGAAAAAGATCCTCCACTAAATGTGGCAGTTGTAGATTAATCGTAACTACACAGTTACATACTAGTCATTAGACAATTACACAAACACACACAAAAAACAATAAGCCATTGTAGTTGGAAGCAGTGGAAAAGGCCAAGGGCCCAGCCCAAAAGATTCCTGCAAAATGAGTCCCCTTTGGATAAGTCATGGCTGCTGTGACCACCCGGTCAAAGCCTATGGAAACTCCCACCAAGCAGTTCTATCAGTGCTTGTGAAGGTCATCCTGATCTAGTTTTTAGGGTGCTATTCTTGGCTTGGGGCTAATTTCACAAGGTTGGCCTATAAGACCTTTAAGGTCCCTTCCAACACCATTATTCTGTTATTCTTCTATGACTAGGAAGTTGACGGTTATGTAAACTGGCTTCTGAATATCCCAACTTGACTGGCCATCAGAGGAGAGTTAGCCACCCTATTCCACTCTTGCCTCCTGGTCAGAGGTGGCCTTCAGCAGGTTCTGACTGGTTCTGGAGAACCACCGGTTGCGGAAATTTTGAGTAGTGCGGAGAACCGGCAAATCCCACCTCTGACTGGCCCCACCAACCCCATCACTTCCCTGCCTCCCATTGAGTCCCAGGCTGGGTCTCCTTTGGTTGCACTGCACAGGAGAACAGAGCTGGAAAGCAGGTTAGTGGGGTGGGAAGGGAAGGGGGATTTTACAGTCTCCTTCCCCTGCCACGCCCACCAAGCCATGCCTACCAAACCATGCCATGCCCAGAACCGGTAGTAAAAAAATTGAATCCCACCATTGCTCCCAGTGCTGTTCTGCTCTAGGCATGGAAGTGCACCTGGAACTTCCTGCCTTTGGTGGTTAGAAGTGACCCGTTGCTGCTTCAGGGATAGCAGCCAAAACGGTTTGGAACCATTTCACAGCAATCACCTCCCCTCACGCTATCTGCTCTCCGTTGTGTGGAAGTAAATATTTCTGTAGGGAAAATTTACTTTGTAAATTGCAAAAGTAAATCCATGTGGAATGAACCAATAAATAGCAATTGTAGCACCCTGGGACATGATTAGGATCCAAATCCGTCCGGAGGAAAAAGTTTGTGTTATGAAGAAAATTAAGAACTCCCTGTTAATTTTGGATTAAATGTCAGCTGGTGAAGCTTTGGGGATGAAGGCCACTGTAAAGATTGGAAGAGGAGAAGGGAAAAAAATCGTATTAGTGCAAGACACACAGCAGAGAGAAAGTTGGGGATGGCAGTGGCATGGCTGGGAATGTGCACATGTGTGGGTGCACATGGGTGGGTGTACATGTGTTGGCGTGAAAGTAGGGAGACCCAGGGGGTGTTTAGGTGAAAACAACCACAGCCACCCCTGCCATCCTCCTTTTCACCAGGGCTGCCTCTGGTTATGCGTGGAGATTAGTCGGTTTCAATCGGCAATTTTTCCTCCTCTAAAGCTGCCATTCGCAATTAATCAGATGTTTTAAAAGGGGGATTACGTCAAAATACAAACAGGGAACAAAATATCTGTGGACGGGGGAGACATCTTAGAGGAGGCATTTTCTTTTCTGTATAAAAGCAGACTTCTTCTGCCATGGAACACACAGTCTCTCTCTCTCTCTCTGACACACACACACACACAAAGTCCCTTTTCCTGCAAAATTAAGCTTTAACAAATGTGCAAATTGCAAGGACATTTAACGAATTAATTAAAACTCTCTCATTGGGTAGACAAAGATTGCAAGAACATTCCAATTGCCAGGAACTGGGTACTGGGTGCTCCAGCCTGCAGGGCCCCCTTTCAAACACCGCTGAGTGGCACCAACCCCCGTTCCCATCGCCCACTGCCCTTTCTGGACCTTCTTTCCCCACAATGGGGCCCTGGCACTGGTCTGCCCCTCCCATGGGGCTGCACATTGGCCCACTGGTGCCACAGGAAGCAGCGAACCAATTCAACGTCTCATTTATTCCCCCCACCCCCATGAGAAAGTAATTCCCTTCTGAATGGTGGTCCTGGACCAGCAGTTCAGAAAGCAAGAATTTACTGGGGCTGTCAGAGAACAGCGAGTGCAGAGCTCAAGTCTTCCTCCTCCCCTCCTGTTCGCCTGAAGTGAAAAGCCATTAAATATGATTAAGGTTAAGAGATTGCTAAAATTACGAACAGCCGCCATTCAATTATTTTGCTCTATAAAATGCAACACAAATTGGTGTTATTCCTCCGAAATGTGTTTTTAGGAAAATAATGTAACCCAAACTAATGTGGTTCATGGAGCAGATCCTACTTTGGAGAAAGAAAGGGGAAACCTTTACAATTGAATTCGCAAGTTCAGGAGTTCAGTGTCATCGGGGGTCCTCCCTGAATGGGGAGGGGGAAGGAGGGGACCTTGCTGAAGGTTCTGTAAAGTTATCCGGAGCTTTGTGAATTTATCCGTTTTATTAGCCATTTAGGAAGAAAGGGAAAAACGCATGGGGAGGCTGATGGGTTTTTAGTGGAGGATAAATCACTGGGAGTTCTGCTATGGTTTTCCATCCGGACCCATAGCTGTGGTGGGAAAGGATTTATGGGCCAAGGCAGGTCGAGAGGAAACCAAATACAGGGAGCTAATGAAGAAAATGGGGTCAAAGGGTTGGGCGAAGCTGGTGCCAAACACCCCCCTTTCAGGGCAGTTGGAACAAGCCTGGCGCATTGGTTAGCGTGTCTCCGCTTATGTTTAATGTGCTGCGGGAGGCTTCGTTGTGCACGCAGCAAGCCTTGCTGAGCTGAATTGCATTTTCTGACAGTTTTGCTCCGAAAGCTACAAGGCCTAGGAAATTCAGGGAGAAAAAATAATCTCAGTATGGATTTACTACTGTCATGAGACGTGCGGTTATTATGGTTAATAAAATATGAAGGATTGCATTATTCTACAGAAAACAGTAAAAGCTCTCTCTCCTGTGATGGGCTTCGGAGTTGCTTCTGTGAGCAAACAATTGGAGACTTAAAACCCCAAGTAACTCGAGGGAAGGGATCAATCAGCGGGAACAGGCAGGCGCTGTGGAAGCCGTTGCTGGAGGGGGGGGTGCTGTGGCAGAGAGGCGAGCAGGTTGCTTGGCACTAGGAGGTGAGTGGAAATGTTCATATGCCCAGGTCATTTTTGGGCAGGCGGATGCCCAGGTGGGCATTTCCTGAGCCCACTTTTGGAAAGAGCCTGCTGTACTAACAATGGTGGCCAATTCTGCACTCAAACCCTGTTTATTTATTTAGCACATGGCAACTCAAACCCTAAGAACACCAAGGAGAGCTTCCTCAAAAGCATCCTTTTGCAACGTTCCTGCTCAGGGTCTCCCTTTTCCCTTCTCCTCTTTCCTGGCCTGCTGACATTATGGTGCAGCAGATATTGAGTAACCTCCAATTGCCACCTCAGTTTGCTTTGACACATATTCCTAACTCTGCTAATTGAGGAAGGAACCTGGAGCTGAATTGAGCTACCTGATCCTACCAGGTGGACCAGGCAGCAAACACAACTATATGAGCTCATTCGGCTTTATTGTGTGGCTACTTGAACAGAATCTTGCAAGCCCAAAAATACAATTCTCCCACTGCCTCCTTTACACAGCAAGGATTCGGGCAGGGTTTCTTTGGAACTTCTCGCCCTGCCCACTCTCCAGCTGAGGGCTTAACTAAAAACTGCAGAAAAAACAACTACCACCAACCTGCCTTCCATGGAGGACCTGTATACTGCTCAAGTCAAAAAGAGGGCTGTGAAAATATCTACAGACCCCTCACATCGTGGACATAAACTGTTTCAACTCCTAACCTCAAAACGACGCTATAGAGCCCTGCACACCAGAACAACTAGATCCTTATCACCCATCTCCTCCCACTTGTGACTGTATGACCATAACTTTGTCACTTGTATCCTTATGATGATTTGATTGCTTATTGTACCCTATGACTATTATTAAGTGTTGTATTTTATGATTCTTGACTCTTGTGAATATATCTTTTCTTTTATGTACACTGAGAGCATTTGCAGCAAGACAGATTCCTTGTGTATCCAGTCACA
>JANHFN010005648.1:49357-59547 GCA_032468175.1 Toxicocalamus goodenoughensis
AGAGAGAGAGAGAGAGAGAGAGAGAGAGAGAGAGAGAGAGAGAGAGAGAGAGAGAGAGATAAAAGAGAGGGGCAGATAATGAGCGAAGGCAGCCATAGGTAATGCTGGCAGCTGCCAGTGAAGCTGGAAGGGGAGGTGGCTGGTGGAGCTGACCTTTGGAAAATGTGGGAAGGGAGTTTGGGGGAAAGAGGTGATGTTTAATTCAATGCTCTGTTTTTAAATACCAGCACACCCGCTGGGGAATGGCTGGTATTTTTATAACATTTTCCCATTCCCGATCCCACCTTTCATCCTGAAGCCTCTCCAAAGGCTCGTCAAAGGGGCTGCTTCCGTTTCTTCTCCAGTATCTTCCAAGCCCACCGTGTCAGGCTGGAGAGCCCAAGTGAAAGGGGCACGGTATGGGGCTGACCATCAAACCCAGGCTGTGAGGCTGACCTACACCTGCTGAGAAGGGTCTTCCTGCAGCTGGCCAAACCCTTGAGCAGACCTCCTGGACAGGGCAAACAAGGTCTGGCTTTCCTGAGTCGACAGAGCAATTCCTCAAAACTGGTTGCCCTTCCTTAAGTTCCCGTGAGCTCCGCTCCCTTAAGCCCCAGCTCCAAAGCTCAAGGCTGTTCTTATCACTCCAGCAGCTTAGCCGACCTTTTACAGTAGGCATATTAGTAGCAAACTCATCCCTGTAGGGATTTGAACATCAAGTGGACTCAGCTGCCTACAATCGAATGATGAGCAAGCTGGTGGATTAAGCTGCTGATCTGTTGGGAATCTGTTATCTTCCTCTCGCTTTCTTTTTTGGTACTTCCTCCTCAGCTCCATTTATCAGGTTCTCATTTCCAAAAATAAAAATTAAACTCCCCCTAATGAACTCCATGCATGTTAATCATCTCCAGCTGAAGGTTAGCTGAAGAAGTGACTGTGGCCAATTCACCCTTTGATTAGACTGACTTTAAAAATAATAATACCAGTAGGAGGAGAGGGAGGAACCCACTCAAAACCCTTCCAAGTTTGGAAGGAGCTACTGGGCCCATTGTAATTCTCTGACCTCAATGGGTCTTCCCTTGTAGCTTCCACCTGCTGATTTCTGCATACACATTTTGCCCTACCCTGCAAAAAAGCAAGACCAACGGGGAGAAATTGGTCCTCCTTTGTGTGTGAGAAGGCAGATGGCCCATTCCTCCCTTCCAGGCAACGGCTGTTTTTCTTGCATGGCTCTGGTATAACAAATCCTACCTTTTACCCAACCACTTAATAAGAATGTCTTGGGAAAATGAGAGGCATAATGAGTCTCTCTTCCATGATAAGTCCCTCTTCCAGAAAATGTGAAGCTGTTAAAGAAGGGGAAGGCCCAGAACTGTCTTCTAGAACAAATCAGAAGATGCTTTGTTTTTAACTCCCTGTCAGAGCATATCAGGTGAGTGAGAGATAGCATGTAGAGAGTCACAGTATCAAGAAAGGTTCTCCAAGATTCCTGTTTCTGTCCTGGACAAGGTCAACCTGCAGAACCACAGAGGGGTCTGGTGAACATCAAGTCTTGTTCAGCAATGAACAAAAAACCATCAAATTACACCGAAACAATTACTTAAGTGTCTGTGGAAATTTTCAATCATCCAGGTCTCTTTTCTCTCCAAGTAGCAATTGGACTTCCTTGTTTTTTCTTGAAGACATTTCTCTTCTCATCCCAGAAGCTTCTTCAGTTCTAACTAACTGAACCTTTAACCTTTCCAATTCCCCACCAGTTAGTTAGAACTGAAGAAGCTTCTGGGATGAGAATCTTCAAGAGAAATCGGGAAAGTCCAATTGCTGTTTGGAGATGGGACAAGTACTTGAGTTTTTCAAATTGATATGTCCTCCAGAGGCATTCTCTGGAGATTATGGATGTACCCAAAGTAAGAAAGTCACATTCATTTTCAGGAGAGGTCAAATAAATTGCAGTTTTTCTCCTTCGAAATCCCAATTGACTAGAATCATGCTTAGCATTTAGAAGAAGACTTAGCTTTGCAATCTTCTCTTTCTGTCCCCTTCCCATTCTTCTCCTCCTCCTCCTCCACTGTTTGCAGCTTCTGAGGTTATCAAGATGCTTGTCAGCTCCCCTGAGAGCAGCTAAGAGCTCTGTGTTTAGACTAAAAAGGTGTGGAATCAACAGAAGCCATCCATCCCCTTTGCTCACCAAGATGCAAAGGCTTCTCTCGGCATCAACAGTGCACCTGCAGGGAATTCTAACATCTGTTCACCATCTACACCGAAGCTCCATATTTGGAGAGCCTGAGAAATTTTGCTGTGTCCTGGGACAAAGGATAAGGTGGAGCATCCTTCCCCTCTTCTCTTACAGCTGGTAGAGTAGCACTGAATGAGGGAGGATCTCCCATGGAATCAGGTCAGCTTAGGGAAGGGGTGTTCAACCTTGGCAACTTTAAGACCTGTGGACTTAAGGCCGGGGAATTCTGGAAGATGAAGCATTAAAATTGCCAAGGTTGGACACCCCTGGGTTAGGCAGGTGGAGGTGGTCCACTCAGCACTGCCTAGGTTGCTCCTTTCTGCTCCCCCTGGAAGTCGCAGCTGCTCCTTAAGGACAAGATGGCATAGCTCGTGAAGAGCTGAGCATCCAAACAGAAATGCCACTTTCTTCCAGAGTCAAAAACAAGTTGTGGGGGCCCAATAGCCCAGCCAAGGGGGAAAGATCAATAAATGGCGAATAAGTCGCTAACAAAGGCTTGGGGGGGGGAGCAGTGAGCCCCACAGAGCAAACCCCAGCAGGTCTCCTGTTTGGCTTTTGTGCAGAAGAACTGGTTGCTATGGAAACTCAGGTAGCATTTTTTCAAGTTGGCAGGTGGTTATTCTCTTCCTTCGCCCCACTTGGCGGTAATTAGCAGTTGAAACAATGGCGGCTCTCTTGGTTGCCCTAACTTCAACAGACTCTTTGCTTGAGCTGTACGCCACAGGCCCCTCCTGGCCCTCCCCGGCTGAAGGTGGCCTGTGGAAGTGGCAGAAGGGCCAGCAGTGCCATCTAGGGCTGGCAAGGAAGCTGCCGGAAAGGTGAGAGGGGACAAGAACCAAGGAGTTCCCTGGAGGTGGCTTGGAGGGTTAGAAAAGAGGGAGGGGGGTCCCTCTAGCACCCCCTAAGAATGTTGAACTTGTCCCAGATGCTGAAAGTCAAGCAGAGCAAGAAGGGGAGCAGAACAGGCTATTTGGGGGGGGGGGGGAGAATCTTGTTGAGTAGGCAGTCAGGTCCAAGACAGATCCAGGGCCTGTTTTAAGGGTGGCTGAGGAGGAGACGAGACGAGACGAGAAGGAAGAAAAAAGAAAGGCACGGAGAAGGGAGGGAGAACGAATGGAAGCCATTGGGGCCCAGCAGAGGGGTTACTCTTCTCTGTTGGCAGAAAGTCATGAAGCACAGAGGGGCAAGAATTAGAGGAGAAAAAACACAGGGCAAAGGATTTGGGGCATCGCTTGGCACTCAGGAAATGTGGAGTTTGTGAAGCTGGACTTTACTCTCACGAGCGAGTTCTCCAGTGGACCAGAAGAGAATGGAAAGCTAAGCAGATGGGACTCCAGGAGAAAGGAAGATGCCAGCAGCATGAGAGGGAAAGGCAAGCAGCTCCATAGGACCCTATGCAGAGATCGGGGACATGTGTATGGCAAGGGGCAGAGCTGGTGAGCTCCAAGATGTTCTGCGCTTTAGAACCTTAAAGGTTGAGCACCTGTCTTGCATGTGAGTCAGCTCAGTTGGCTTAGCTGGGAAATCAAGCTTTATCATTTTGCGTGGTTGGCACGTCCAGCTCCCTGGAGGACTATTCAAGTCACCCTATTTAAACAAACCAGAGTTTATTGGATGAACCTAGTCATAGTCTGGACCTATTGGACTCCCATTCAGAATTGACCAGTTTGTCCATGGTTGCAATATTTCACCATTTCTGGTTGACAAAATGATCACAGCCCCTGTGTAGTTCAAAGAGGTGCTTCCGTCTTTCCCCCATAAAGTCCCAAGTCATGAGGAGCATCACATGGAAAAGTCAGAAGAGAACCAGGAGGTCATCCAGTCAGATCCCTGCCCACTGCAGGGGTTCCCTAGCCAGCATTCTTGAATCACCTGACTGATGAGCCTCAGGTGAAACAGAAAGAAAAGGCATAGGAAGCTGTGATGAAATTGACACAGCACAGTTGAAGTTGCGACTGACTAGACCGGTTTTCTCATGCATGCATCGAAGTAAAGCTTTGAGAATGTGCTTTATAAAACATAAAGTCAAGCCTCTTGGTCAACGTTCTCTTATCATTCCCCAACAATGGCCAAGAGACAAATTCCAGAGCTGTCTACACAGCCTCCTCTGGCTGAACAACCGTCATCACACCAGCTTCTCTGTTCCCTAAAAGTTCTGGGGAGAACAACTCTCTGCCCGAAACGTGGAGTGGCAGGTTTGTACAGCTGGGAACCAGCTTCATTAAAAATAAGTACATCCTGTGGCCCTGGGAACACAGGAAATTAACTGCCACGGAAGTGTGTGCGGGAGAATAAAATAGGAGCTGAATCCAATTCAGATTTGGTGAGCTGGGATTTTCTTTCAAAAGCGGAACACTTCAGCCAAACCCGACTTCACAGTTATTTTTCTTGTGACATTTCAGTCCCACAGTAGTCCCAACACCCGCAGGCTATTGTTAATGTTTTTATATCAATCAACCATCATCGATACTTTCATCCAGGACCTTGCCAGAATCCCATCACCCCAAGTGGTCTCGTTTTAAAGGGCAAAGCTCTAAGTGCCTTTCCGTTTAACTTTTCTTTCATTCTGGATCCTGAAGATTAGAAACCAAACATTTATGCAAGAAAACTATGTACACAGAGACTTAGACAAACACACAAATGCCTTATGGCTGAAAGGCTGGAGATGTCTCCATTGGGACTCCTCGGAGAAGTTCCCAGCCAGGAGCTCCATTGGAACACGGCAGAGGTAAGATTGCAGCTGTTTCCCAAAGGTGATTTTTTCTTCCAAAAGGCAACTGAACTTCCTTGGATTTTTTCCTTTGAAAATGTTTTGCTTCTCATCCAAGAAGCTTCTTCTCTGCTTCTGAAGAAGCCTCTTGGATGAGAGGCAAAACATTGTCAAAGAAAAAGCCAAGAAAGTCCAGTTGCCTTTTCCAAAACAACCCTAACCTGAATGATTGAGAATCTCCATGGACGATTGAAGCTGTTTTGCTAAGTTTGGAAAATGAAAACCATGACAACATTCCTCCTTATTTATTTATTTGGCTCAGCTTCAGATGTTCTAGCATTTTTCGGAAATAAGAAAATGTGTAAAACTCAAATAAAAAGGAGCTTCCAGTCTGTGTTAGACTCCTGTCAAAAGCAGATCAGCTGCCCCAGGAAAGCATCCATTGCTCTTTCTGTCTCTTCTCTCTCTTTCTAGTTCCACTATGACTCCATTCATGTCCCAGTGGCGCTTTCCCCTTCATCCTAAAACTTGCTTATTTGTGAAGTTGTGCATCAGTAACTCCCAAGGGAAATTCCCGGCATGGACACGGCGACAATACCCCAGCTAATTCCACACAAGGTGATGGCAGCTTCCCAGACCCTAAACCCCCAAAACTTTAACCTTCGACTGTCAGATGCAGCTACCTTGGAAATGTCTTGTGTTTTTGAGTTGAACTGAGGATAGCAACAAAGTTGTTGTGAAGCCAGTTGAAAATGTCAACGGATTAAGGACATTTGCCTGCAACCGGCAGCTACCGAACGTTGATGAAGCATACTTGAGATAATAGTGCACCCTGGAGTATTATGTTCATCAGGTTCAATGATAAGTCAAATTAAAGGGGTGGGAGTGGGTGGGTGAATGAGGAGATGAGAGATAAATCCAGAGCTCCAAGAATCCTTCCTCCCCATCACAGACCCCGGGCACTTGCTAGTGTTGGAAGTTGATTGCTCCCCTCAGTGGCAATCCATGCCTCAGGACTTCCGTCTGTCTCACTGACCCACAATCTGTTCCAGAGGGAAAGAAGGACATAGATGGAGGTGGCCCTATGTATATTAAGTGGGCACATGCAGTCCCAGTATTTAGATAACTACTGTTATTGACCCTACGCATATTAGAGGCACTGGTCTACTCAGTTGCTTAGCAACCATTCATCTGGTTTTGTCAACTCAAGTATCATATTATTTGAAATCAAGTCAGCTGCGATTGTGTGTGAGATGATTGGGAGCCTCTAATAATACCTCCTCTCCTGGCTGTGGCCAGTTGCTAGGGTGCATCTTTCATGTAATGCAGAAGGAGCCAAAGCTCATTGCTGGCCTCCCTCCTCAGTAATCAAAATCTCATTCTGAAAATCCCCAAATCTGCTACTGGTATCGGTGTGGAGGATTCTGAGCTAAGAGACCAAGGTTTCATTTCTTGTCCTTTTGAGGCTTCTTCAAATTTGATACCAACTTTGGAGCTTGCAAGACAACAGATGATGGTATAAAAATAGTTCTTCATATGTCGAGAATTTCTGAGAAAGCCATTAGATGTCTAAAAGAATTTATCAAGCAGGGTGTGATGATAAAGCCATCTGTGGTCAAACATGTTTCTGGACAACCTGGCTTTGCTTTGCTTTCATCCACTTTGTTGGATTAAGAAGCAGTTGCTTTTTTCTTTAACCAAGTCTGCTGAATTACAACAGTTGGGTACGAAAGTCTTGGCCTTCAAAATTAAAGCCACAGGGTTTTTTTTGTTTTTTTTTGTAAGAAAATGGGACAACTATATATGACAGACGAGAACTATTTTTGTTTTAATTATTTTTAATTTTTTCTAAATTATGAGCTGTAGGAACTCAAAGGAGGAGAGTCAGCAATGGTCATAAAGATTCCATCCCACCCCATCATACAAGGCAGCATTGGAAACAGATTCACTCCCAGAAGCATAGGAATTCCTTTTTAAACAGCTGAGGTGGCTGCCTTGCTTCTAAGTGTCATAATTCCACCGCTAAACATTTCCTAAAAGTAACATACCCAAGATAGAACTGACGTGTTCTGAAAAACAGAGAACCAGGTTAGATTCCATCTGTCTTTAAATCCATGTATTCTATCAGAATGATTCAATTAATGACTCATTTTTCATGATTCATATTTTCTAAGAGCAGACGCATCGGCCCACGAGGTGGTTAATTCACAACAGTACATGTGAACATGGACCTTCGACAACCTTGGTCCAGCTCACATGCCGCAGAGATGGACAATCTCTCAAGGTGACTCCTGTGAGATCACATAGCCACAGATTTCCTGCGGGAAGGATAGGCCAGAATTAGGCAGGAAGCTACGCCTTTCTCGGCAGCCGCAGTCTGGAAATTCCTATTTGCAGGTTCTTGCACGAGGTGCAATTTCCTGAAGCTCATCTGCAGCCCCCTCTCCCACCCTCCGTCACCTCAATCAGGTGTCCTGCTGGCACTACTTGCCCAAACTGGTTTGCAAGCCTGTTTCATATCAGGAAAGGACAGCCAGCTGTGGAGAATGGAGGAAAATCAGACCCACCACCAACAGATTTTGATCTGCCTGTGTATTTTCACAGCTGAAATTAAAGGAGCTGCTTTCCTGAGAAGGAAGGGAAAACAGCAACATGGCAGAATCAATGTGGAAAGTGTGAGCTCCCTCTAGGGAAGACATAGGGTCTTTTAGGGGGGTTGGGTGCTTTTGTCCTCTTCCTGGTACAGCCAGAGGTGCTTTGTGCTTGTTCTGCCACAGCTGGGCCTGTGGAATATATTGGCAACTCCTCTCAGCCCCAACCTGCTCCTCGTGGCTACTGTGAGCCCCTTCCTCCAACAATGACTTGGGTGCCAGGACTAGGTCTTGCAACAAAGCAAGATGCCCACCCTGACCTCATTCTTTTGTTGACTTATGGACCCGACCCATAGACCTTGTCCCACCAGAACAAAAAGAAGCCCTGCTGGGCTCCTCCCAAGAGGTAGGCAAAGGCCCCAAAAGTGGACGGCTTCTTGGGGGTTTTGTTGGAGGTGAAAGGAAACCTTCCTCTGAGAACAAGATGATTCTGCTTTGGATGACAGGCTAAGAAGCCACACCTGGGACCGAGGGGCCTGCTGGCTACTTGCATTCCTGGGGGAGCCAAGCAGGGGGCTTGTCAAGAGGCCATCTGGTCTGGGGGCCTGTTGGATCAGGGCAACCTGTTCATGAGGCCTCAAAAATGTCACCCATTCCATCTCCTCTTCCGAGGCAAACTAGATTTTCTTCCTGCCAACAACATCTTCCTCAGAGGACCAACAAACCATCTTTTACCAGGCTTGCCAATGACAGAACTTCTTTTGCATTGCAATTATGCTTCCATCATGTTTTCTCCACCCCACTCAGCCCCTCCGCAATCTACACATTCACACCTACCCAAACATGCACCCAGATACAACCCCCCCCCCCAAACTGCCCAATTTCTGCTGCTGACTATTCTCCCCTCTGGCTTCAATAGATTTCTTTTCTTCCCCAATAGGTTCAGCAACTCCTTCTTTCATTAGCCAAAGTCATACAAAAGGACAGGTTTGGGTTTTTTAAAGTATGGTTTTAAAAAGGAAGTGCACTCCTATTTAATTAAAAGTATCTGCATCTGCGTAAAATTAATTAATTCTCTCCCCACCCCAGAGTCCTCTCTTTGTATTAGCTTAAATGAGGTTCTAAATGTGGTCTTCAGTTTGGGTCTCTCCAGACGACACTTGAGCTGGTTCACAGGAAAGAAGATTCATTTCACCGCAAAATGAAACCCCTCCACTGGCCTTCTCGCTTGGGGGGGAGGGGAGGGGGATGCTGAGAAGGGAGAGGGATTGCAATAGCTCTTTTAGTGAAGAAATTCTGCAGGGAATTTTGGAGCCATCTCAGGGTTTGGAGCCATTGCTTTAGAAGAGATAAGGCCAAGTTAGTAAATAAAGTGGATGCAAAATAACTAGTGGATTGCAGTCTCAGAATTTGTGGAACAATGAGGTGGGACAAAAAAGGGAAGAGGGATTTACAATCCTAACTCTAATGCAAGAGGGGACAAAGAAGAGAACTTGTGCCTACTTCCTGTCCTGAAGTGAAGCTGGCAGACAGTGGAGTGAAGTTAGCAATAGGCCTTAGACTTCTATACTGCTTCACGGTGCTTCACGGCTCTCTCTAAGCGGTTGACAGAGTCAGCCTCTTGCCCCCATCAATCTAGGTCCTCATTTTATCCATTCAGACAAGTCCAACTCTTGGCGGTTCTATGGGCTGGGTCTCTCCGTGTCTTCTGATCTTGCAGCGATTGGCGCTCAGTAATGCTTAGCCCAGCGATACAGGTTTCTGATCACCATTTTGACTGATTTTCCCAGTCAAGGGAGAAACTCCTCAACTCTTCCCAGCATTCAGTTACATTGAAGAGCATAAAATATTCATTCCCCCACCCAGCACTGCCTTCCAGAAATCCACCTTAGCTACACTCCCAGAGAGCCCAAAGCCTTTTTTATAACTAAGAAAAAAACCCAGCCCTGCCTTTTCCAAGCATCCGAGCCTTTTGCTAATAGCGTGAGCTGTTGCATAGACCTTACGTGCTTATTTTTGTCTTGTTTTTGAAAATTATTTTGAAGGGAGCATCGTCACCAAGAGCTCTGCCCAGCAATACAGAATCACTAATTAAGAAAAGAAGGTAGGAAGAGACTCGCCCAGCACACCAGCCAGCACGTTGGAGTAGCTGAGAGAGAAACTGACAGACTCTTGGGAGCTTTGGATGTGCAGGCAAGACAGACAATGCTCTGTTCAGAAGAAATGTACACAAGCAGAAAGTGAATGTTGGAAATCAATAGGAGGGTGGTGCAGTGTTTCCTTTTTTCAGGAGGTGTCTATAGAGAGAGATACTGACCTCACATACATTCAGCGAAGACAGTAGGGATATATTTCTGATCTTCTGAGGTTCTTCCATCCAGAGAGACCTGGTTGCTTTATGAGTCACCCAATTTTGGCCAGCGAGGGTGCTGCCCTCTTGGTAGCAAAGGGTCAGGGGGTGGCTGTCCAGTGAACCAAAGTCTGGCCCTGTCCGAGAGCCACAACCTGATGGTTTGAGTCCCCTGTGAGGGTCTCTGGACTTGAGCTTGGATATTGAGGTCCTTCTCATCCAGGTCCCAAGACCTCCTTTCTGGGTTCTTCTGTCTAAGCAGCACTAAAATTTCCTTGCTGTGGTTGGCAGCCACAAGAGCTGCCTCTGCATCCCCCCTTCTTG
>JANHFN010005649.1:0-21033 GCA_032468175.1 Toxicocalamus goodenoughensis
AGAGAAAAGTAAAGTCCTACACTTAGGCAAGAAAAACCAAAAGTACACATATAGACTGGGTGAAACCAGGCTCAATACCAGTAACTGAGAGAGATCTTGGAATCTTAGTGGACAACCAACTAAATATGAGCCAACAGTGTGCAGTAGCCGCCAAAAAAGCTAATGCAATTCTAAATTTCATTAACAGAGGGATACAATCAAGATCAGGTGAGGTACTAATACCACTCTATAAAGCCTTAGTAAGACAACACCTAGAGTACTGCATCCAGTTTTGGTCACCACATGATAAAAAAGATGTTGAGACTCTAGACAAAATATAGAGAAGAGCAACCAGGATGATTAGGGGACTGGAGACTAAAACATGAAGAACGGTTACAGGAACTAGGCATGGCTAGTCTAGTGAACAGAAGGACCAGAAGAGACATGATAGCTGTGTTCCAATATTTAAGGGGCTTCCACAGAGAGAAAGGAATCAAGCTATTTTCTAAAGCACCTGAAGGCCAGACAAGGAATAATAGATGGAAACTGAACAAGATTTAAGAGAGATTTAACCTGGAAATAAGGAGAAACTTTCTGACAGTGAGATCAACCAACCAATGGAACAGCTTGCCCTCAAAAGTTGTGGGAATGCTATCACTTGAGACTTTCAAGAAGAGATTGGACTGCCATGTGTCAGAAATGGTGTAGGGTCTCCTGCTTGGGCAGGGGTTTGGACTAGATGACCTACAATTCTGATTATCTGTTGTTATTGTTATTATTAAATACACAAAAAACAACAGTGTACACAGCAAACAAGATAACTATGCTGGGTTTCATATCACAAATCACTAGTTGAACACTTCCCAAGCATTTAGGACTGTGCAATGTATCGGCGGATTATGCAAGCAGATCCCAGTAAGGTGGCCTTCTGCAGCTAACCAATGGTGGTTTTATCAGCGCCTATTGTTTTCAAGTGCTTGCCTAGGTCTTTAGGCACAGCACCCAGTGTATTACTACTACTACTACTACTACTATTATTATTTTATAAAACATAAAAATAAAAACAAGAATCAACTACCACTGTTAAGCTCAGTTCCATTGGTCAAAATATATTGCTATTAGAAAAATCTATCACAAGAACAATTAATGAACAGGAATATGTAGTGACAGAAGTGGCCTTTGCCTATGAATTCACTCTAAAGTGAAGAAGAATATAGTGTAAACAGTTTTAGTGATTTGTCTCAGGTTAAAAGTAGTTCTACAGATTTGAAATGTCAGTGAGACTGGACCAAAACCAATATTCATTTCATTGGAATAGAGTGGACAGTGAACAATCAAGGTTAGTCTTCAGATTGATTTATTTGGTAAGGTGAAAGGGCATAGGAAATGCATACTAAAGAAATAAAATAAAGAGGTAGCCCAAAACTGAAGAGTTAGTATCATGTACATTAAGACAAGAGTAGCCCTCCTTTCCAAATGAATAATTACTTGTCATCATTATGGACAATTAATGGCTTTGACATTAAATAAATTAGGGTATTCATATAACTCAGAAGTCTCCACCCAAATCTGAAATGTAGAACAAAGGTCTATCATTGCCCATATATAAGACTTAATCAAATTCCTACCCTGTATCAAGTGGGATTGTATCTTGTCGAATTTTTAGGAAATACTCTTTTCCAACCTACAGGAAAAGGTATTCCCACAATTATAGCCATCTCTCTTGCTAGAAGCAAGATTTCATAAAGTTTCTATGCATTATCCATTTTATCCACTTTCTCAGGAAACAAATGGCAAACCATTAAATGAATATTATTGAATGGTAGTCAGCCTAGGTATAATTGTCTTCAAATTGGCTTAAAGTTTACTATGAATCTGATTTTTCTAGTGAAAATTTTATATATTCCAAAACGAAAACTAGTGAACCTGATATTACACTGTTTAAACAGGCAATGCAACAATAAATCATAGATGTCTTTTTGTTAAAGTTAAAATCAAGAGTTAGATTCTAACTTTTATATCTTACTAAGATTTCAGTTCAGTCTCCTTCAGAAATTTTACTTCAAAATGAATATTCTGTATATATCAATATTCTGTATATTTTAGGCTCTCCTCCCCCAAAAATATCAAAACTGAAGTCAGTATTAATCTATTGTAACAAATATCACTAGGATTTAAAAAAAATGCTCTTAGAAGAAGAGTAATAATAATAGCAGCCTAATAAAATTAATTGCATGCAAAATTATCAAATGCAAAAAGGCCATAATAAGCTATAAATATTGGGTTATACAAATATTCCAATAAAAATCAGGGCTCCTACCATGCTCAAAACTGCAAATAAGAATAGGGTTATCCTAAGAGATAACTTTACATAAAACTTTTTGCCCTTCAGATCATTATTGCACTTTTTATGATTATCCATCCAGGACTTATAGTAACTACTTCTGGAGAGAAGGCGACTCTGCTTTATAACAAAACAAAACAAAAACAAAAAACAAAAAAAGCAAACACTCCTAGCTATGAAATAAATTCTTACCAATCCTGGATTCAGTTCTATTAGCAAAGATACTAAGTTGGAAAGAAACAAGAGTTTGCATAAATGGATTTCACAGTAATTACCCCACAGCCAATATTTCGGACATTAAAATGATTAAATGGAAGTATGGCATACCCTTAAGGATGTTTCTCTTGGCTTCATACACTGCTGAAATTACAAAGCCAGTGTGGCATGCCCAAGATCTGATGACAAATTGGTTCTTTGATTGATATGTTGATCCTGATCACATGCTACCATTAAAATCAAGCTTGACAAAATTTACCTGAAGCTATGGAACTGGTTGAATTGAGCTCAGAAAAGAACCTGATGTATTTTTATGGCTATCTGCAATAACTGAAAAACAAAACGCATATTTATCCTCCCCTTTAATCTGAATTTAAATATTGTCATAAAGAAACCATAAACTTATGATACTAATAGTAGTAACAGTAAATTATAGTCTGAAGTATTCATAAATTAACCTTTAACTGCAGACTTATTTTAAAATCTTGGCACAAACGTAGCCAAGAACATAATTCAGTTATTGGACCAGATACAAAATAGCTACTACTAAAATAGTTATGCACGCTTTTCATAGCAGCTTTCTGAAACCTGGCATTCACCAGGTATATTGGGTATAACTATGGTGATTTGAATGAGGAAAGTCCAACATCTTTATAGGGTAGGATGGATAAACAAAACCACATAGATTTAGACTGGGACATAAAGTTCAGCAGTTCAGTTTATGAATTAAGGGAGGCCTACTGCTAACTTTGTGCTCAATGTACAAACTTTCTTCAGAAATTTGTTCTAGGGTTGCGTTTTTTGTTTGTTTGTTTGTTGACTTCGAGTCAAGTCTTGACTCTCAGTGACTGACTAGATTTATCTCTGCAGTTTTGTTGGTCAAGGATTTTCAGAAGTGAGTTATCATTGTTTCCTTCCTAAGGCTGAGAGTGAGTAACTGACCCAAAGTCACCAAATTGACTTTGTGTCTAAGGTAGAACTAGAACTCATAGTCTCCTAGTTTCTAACCTAATGCCTTAAACTCTACAAAAAATATTTTTATATCCTATTTACACCATTGCAAGTTTTTGCTCTGTATTCTTTCTTTGAATATTTTACCTCAAAGGTAAAATATTTCTTTTTACATTGCTTACTGGTCTTCTATATCCTCATAAAATTACTTCATACCACACATATATTTTGACAAATAATTTTTTCCCAAAGAAACTATATTTTAAACATTGTTTGCAGCTATCTTTGCCCAACGAGAAACTAAAAATATTATCAAGCATTGTGTGCTATAACAGCATCATCAACTTACTAACAGAGATTTCAATAAAAATCCTGTTCATAATACATTAGATTGTCCGACAAATACTAAACAATTCCTTCTTCAGACACCTGAAAGAGATTCTCCAAGCTTCCTATACCTAAGAGGGCACATCACCTAAAGAGGATTGTGGGATGGAAATTAACAGACACAATAAAGGCCCTAAAGTATTGATGCTTTGCTATCTTTACTGTTACAGGATAGGCCTTAACAGTGCTTTAACACATGTTTGGTAGAGTTCATCCCCTATTCAATTCTAGCAATGCTCTGGATAACTTTTCTCATTTCATCTCTCTCAACTCTTCCATAAACCATGAAGAGTGACGGGATCCATGAGATGAAAAGAGGCATAAGCACAATCTGATTCAAAAGCTCCTTCCCCTATTCCAAACAGTGACCAAGGCTTCAGATGAACTGTCTAGCAGACTAGCAGGAATAGCTCAATTTCTTCTAAGACCTGTCTGGGTTCATTAGACACAAAGAGATAACCGATTTAATAGATCCTGTCTCCCTATGGTGAAAGGTGGTACCAGAGAAACTCATGGTAATCACAGTGTGATCTAAGCATGACAAGGCAGGCACCAATAGTTCCCTCAATTTCAGATCAAATTAACACTGCTCCAATAGAAACAAACCTGGTGTGTGACCACTGCCCCAGGTTGGGCTCCAGAGATCTGGGATAGGTGGGTACCATGGAAACTATGAATTCCTGAGCTGTCTCAGACCTATTCCAGAGAAGAAAGTCTCTTTGCAGCCAACACAGTCTGTCTAATGCAACTACCGACAAACCCCCACCAAAATGGTGGGGGGGAGGGAAGTGGGGAGAAATGTCTACAACAAAAGAGTACATAGTGTATAAAAAGGTTGTCTCCATGTCTGCAGGTGTGGCAAAGGCAGATGAACCACACAGAACCAGCAAAACAAACACAGTCCACCCTCTGGGAACACAACCCAAACAGATCCAAAACCAGGTCCAGCTTTAATCCAAACATTGTCTAACATTCAGTAAAGTATAAAACTAGAATACTAATATGCAGCAAGTCGGTGTGTAGGTATTTTCTCTGCCATTTTTATCCACCTATTAAATATTTTGTTGTCGTTCAAAGTACAGATCAAAACTAATACAGCCTAAATTTAAAAAAAAACACTGCTGCAGATTTTATATAATGCTTATACTAAGATCATAGTCGACAATATTTTGAAATGTGAGAAATTAGCAGTCAGAACTAAAGTTTCAGTGAAGTTTGAAGTGATAGCTATAATTGGGATACACCATGAAAACAACTATGAGTATATTATAAGGATGTGTAAAACAATATGAATTCAAATTATTTCAGATACAAATGGTTCTTCAGAGGATTCTGAACAAAATAGATCACATTCTGAAGTTTCCTCCAACCTCAGGAGAAAACAGGACATTTCATTCCATACCATGTTGACTGTTCTGACATTCAGTAATTGGCTTGTTTGTATTTTTTAAGTCCTCTTAGGCTTTGAGGTAGAATTAATCAATAAAACAGCAGGCACAGATTTTATACTTGCTGTCACTGGCTGGAACTGGCTGAGGAGAAGAAGGATGGTGGTGCTAGGGAGATTCCATTAAGCACATGTTCAGAGACTAAAAACAGTTTTGAACTTAATAAAAAGGCTGCTGCCTATTTGGTATGTGAATTTACTGCTCTTTTTATATATTCATTTGTTTGCTTGTTGAGTTTTGCAGGCCTGTTGCCAAATAAAACAGTGTTGTGCTTTTGATTTAATAAATATTCTTGCAATGTTATTGAGTTTTCTTTGCAAGCAAAGTGTACTATGTATGGAAGTATATTAAGACATTTCAAGCCAATAACCAGAAAACCACAGTTTTGCTGCTGGTCATTGGCTATTCTACCAAAGTGAATAAACTTAGCACTACTAGGTATTTTCCCCCCCAAGAAGAGTTCCATGGCATTTGTGCAGGCAGACCAATCTATAACAAATGCTTTTAGTTGTTTGTGAGGGGAACTTGTTAAAACATATGTATTTTAAAAATTTACTTGGTTGATGTTTTTGGTATAATAGCAGAAGGCTTACTTAACATAGGACACACTGGAGCTGAGGATCAAATACAAAGATAGGAGGCTAATTGTGAATTCCTATTATTTCCCAAACTGGAATACATACAATGTTTTTGCTTTGCTCCTATAGAACAAAATACTTGTTTCATTTTACGTCCACTCTTATTGCTTGACTGAAACCCCAAAATGTAGAACGTCAGGAACCAGTTCTTTTCCTGACACCCAATTCTGATAGAATTCATGAATTGACACTTTTTTACTACCATGATACCTAAGAAGCTCAGGCTTGTCTTACTCCTGAGAACTGTCAACAGTATACTAGCCCTGCTACATAAAACAAGATAATTTTACAGCTTCCAACTAGACACAGTACTGTAGAGTGACAGTTTGTCATGAAGCATTGAGGGCTGTGGCAGTACGGTTTTGAGCACAAATGTCAGTTTTTAAATGGTTCTGTCTTGGCAAGCAGAAGCTTAAAATGTGTCACACCATCCCAGACTCTCATTCTCTGTAGGACATTAAAGCTAAGTTAATCCTGCCATTATATAGCAAATTTGCAACCTGTTGGTATATTTAAATCTAATTATTGCATATGAATTTGGTATACAGCAAAAAACTACATCAAATGAAACAAGATATACATTAATGAATGAACAAGAAATATACTGACGGTCATTTTTATATTAAATTGTTTTTATTGCATTTATTGTGCAATTGTGAATCTGGGTGATTTATATTTTAAAAACTAAGCCTGTGCAATTCTTTTGTTTTTTCTAAATATACTTGGAGGCTTACCACTAGGAATTGAGTGGCATATAAATTTAATAAATAGTAATTATTATAATTATAAAACATGGAAAGTCTTTCATAATACATAAATGTTGGGTGGCACTGTTAGGACTGAGTTTCGCTCATCAACAAATTGAATTGTCTGGTCTGATTGACTTGCTTGTTAGCTGAGAATAACTTTTATTCAGAATACTTAAGCTATTAATAAATATTTTATTGTGCAAATGTTTTTAGTTTAATTTTGGATGATTTTGTGTTTCAGGATAGGTAACTTTCTGTCCAATATATTTCTCATTAAAACCATTTTGATTCATTTTACTGTTATGATATGAGTTTTTATTCTGGAATACTGTTATGATTATGATATGAGTTTTTATTCTGGAATTTATCTTAACTGCTAAATTGTAGATATAAGGAAAAGAAATAATGGCATAAATAGATTCTTAAACCACTAACACTTTTAAATATTTTCATCTACATATTGTGTTAAAAAGTCTGCTACTCAGACATCAGAGCACAGTATGATAGTTAAACTAAAATACCAAATTCTACTGAAAGGAAAATGCCACAGAACAACATTATATGAGATTATGCAAAAACTGTTTTTTGTTTGTTTTATAATCAGTAGGCAAGCACAATACCCTATTCATTCAACTTGGTCCAGATCTTTTAGAAAATTAAGCAGACAATCCACTTAGAAAGTTCACTGTCATATTGTTACGGTGGTTTTCATTTAACTGAATAATAATGTCAACTAAATATTTCTATTCATACAATTTTACAGACATATACTTTAAGAATATATATTTAAACTTAGTTTAAATCTTTTTTATGCCAATTAGTTCTGTATGTTTGTTGTTCAATACAAATTGTTCTATTGCATAGATAATTATTTCTCTTCTGAAAGAATATTCAAGACACAAGTATTAGCTTAATAACATACTATTTTGTTCATTTGCTTCCTTGGGAGGCACCCCTGGAGCAACAATCTTCATAATATTGAGTAAAAATGATTCTATTAAACTTTTATTTTAATATTTCCCTAGTTCAAAATTTCAGAAATACTTGCTTTTTAAAAAAGAAACTGTCTTGGAATGATAGTGGTAAAGTATAAATTGAAAAGATAAGTTTAAAATTTAGAAGTATAAAATTTTCATTTTTAATCTATAATAAAAACATTTTTTAAAAAAAAACTATATTAAAATTTATTATTTTAGCTTTTATAAAAAGAAACAGTACCTCTTTTTAATGAAAACTTAAAATAACTGCCTTTTATCTTGATATAATATAGAAAATGTTCATTTTAGAATAGTACTTTTATTTTTAACTAATGGTATCTAATGACCTTGGCTGTTTTTGTAAGCAACATATATATGGGTTTTGATCACCTTGGATATAAAACAGCTGGCCTGTAGCATAAAATATATAAAATATATTTTTTCTATTATGAAACATGGTATTTCTATTTCCAATTACCATAATATTTGCCAATTTTTAATGTCAGAATATCTCATCATTGTAAGACATACAAAGGATAGAGTATTGGGGGGGAGGGGCAGGTAAACTATCTTGAGAATAGTTCCCAAAAAAACGTCTGTGTATTGTAATTAAAATGACATTATCCCAACAAATAAAATAAAATACTATGTACATAGTTCATTGTGCCTAAATGTTAAAACTAGAACACTTGTGTTTAGCTGACCAAATTAAGTCTTTGTCATTAATAATATATGAGTACCAAAAAGGTGTACACTTCGGAACATGTATCAGAGCAAATATTGAGATGATTTGTGACTTAATGTTCTGTACAAGAAAAAATTATTTTCATGGTATAGTTTTGTAACCTTGAAGAAGTATGTTTTACTAGCACTGCGCCCTTCAAGGTCAAAAATGGTCTCCCCCCTTTAGGAAGAAATGGTACAAAAGTTAAAATATGCTGCATTGAAATGATGAACCCAAGTTTCACGTAGAACAGGCTGCTTCAGTACCAACAGTACATTTTATGTCTTTAAAAAATTAGATATCAAACTCAAAAACCCTGTAGCTATAAGCCTTTATGATACAGTAAATATTTCAAAATAATGTAATTATTATAATTGACTGGACCCTAAAAGAAAATAAAAAGTTCAATTTCAATTTATTGATGTTATGTCTTAGGTGTACTTTTTCCATCAAGAGGTAATTCTTGATTTATAACCATTTATTTAGTGACCATTCAAAGTTACAACGGCACTGAAAAAAGTGACTTTTGACTTCTACAAGATAAAATTTCAATGAATATCTGCAATAGAAAATTATAACTAAGAAAAAAAAGGCTGAATGCAAAAATTAAAACTCTATTAAATACAATAAAATTATTCTGGTGTAAATATGCCTGGGATTCCACATAAATTTATCATAAATGTGTTTATCAAAATCAGTACATATGAATATAGACTTTGGGAAGCATTATATTCAGATTACGCATCTTTTTTAGACAGACAGATCATCTGAAACAGTCATTCCTGGATAAGTAAAAAAAACAGCCTTTTAAAGAATGGTATCTCAGTCTGATACCAATCTTGTTTTCTCTTTTGGTTAACAATAGAAAAAAATATACAGATTGCACTTTTTGCACTTTTAAAGTTCCATTTATTTTCAAAAAATATTTTTAATGTTTAGATTCAGTATTTTGGGGGCACAGCAATGAGTTTTGCTTTCTTTCCTTTTATTAGACAATAAAAATGAGACCTCAGACAGTATTCCTGTTTTGCAGGATACTGCCATTTCCATAATATAAGCATAAATTATGGTCATGCAGAATGTGGCTATAAAGTTTATTTTTTTGTATATTAATATCTTTCAACACCTACTGGTAGTATATTGACTATTGATAGAGATTTTAAGATGAAATGTGATATGCAGGGTTTACAAGTCTTTAGTCACATCCATATTGTATCCATTATTGCCATTATTATTATAAACAAAAACGCATTTTCAATTGAACAAAAGTCTGAATTTATGAATGTTAGCCTTAACTATCTGAAGCATCTGTAAGGATTTTTGTGTCTGAATTAATATGATTTATTTTTGAAAAAAAATGAAAAGATGATCGAAAATTTAAATTCAAAAGGTTTTTCGAAAAAGAAAAAAAATGCAAAGACCTTTGATAATCAACTATTTTTAAAATACAGAAATGCAGCTAGCTAATGAGCCCAATAATTTTAAAAACATCTGATTAAAACAAAAATAGATTATGTTAATGACCTTTTCTTTCCAGACATTACCTGGTTATATAAAAGTTCTACAGAACTTTTACAATAACTATTACTTATGTTATAATGAATTACAAAGTCTAGATTAATTGAGTTTGATTCATCTCACTGAAGAGGAGCTTATTGTAAGGGCAAATTGAACGACCCATAAACAAACAAAATAGGGTATATTTTATCTTCACCTCTTTTTAAGATATTTTCAAATAAAAAAGGTGTCATGTTTTTTTAGAATTCTTTAATGTGAAGATATTTTCCAATCTTTCTGACAAGTTTTATTTTAATGTGATGCGGTAATTAGTTATGAAAGCCAAGTCAATTGGCAACATGCCAAATACAACAATTTTCTAAATTTAATATATGTGTAGTCTACACTGTTTACTTACTTAGGTTGCTTGTTTGCCATCCCTTGCCAGAGACTCTGTGTGGTTAATAATATCAATATAAAATAGCATATTATTCAGACCTCCCAAAGACATATAAAAGTATCAGAAATAATAAAAACCAAAGGACAAAAGTCATGCACCTATGAAGACCTAGGAGAGATAAGGATAACAAATCTCTGCTTGGAATGAATAAAGAATGAATGGGATAAGCTACTGAAAATTTGCAAAACATCTACCACTTAATTTTCAGCAAAGTTTAATGTAGCTACTATTAGGGAAAAAGATAGGTTTTGCTTTTAAACAAAGAGCACTGTTTATTTTCCCCACAGGAACAGTTCTTTCCTTATAAATAAAATGGAAGAGCTAATCCAGATGTGATTACATCATATTACTAAACCTGCCAATGCTCTCGATGGTTACTTCTAGAAAGGAAAATCTGCCATCTAAAAATGTTTATTTCCAACAGAAAATATAGTCCTATCAGGATAAATAAGTCTTATTATGTATAATTTTGCTCTGCTGTGAGTCAACAGCTGTGTTTTTTATTCACCTAATTTTGAACATCTTGAAACTACCAATCCTATTTTTCCCAAGTTTTCAAATTATTCAAATTCTTCTCCTCCCATTACATTTCTAAGAAAGCTTTTCTGGCTCTTTTGTTTACTAAATGCAACCCAATTTTTCTACTTTATCCCATATATTGAATTGAATTGAATTGAATATATCCATTTTTTTGTAAATTTTGCCTGCTCTGTTCAATCTAAACCTTAACTACCAAAGAATGTCACTTCTGTAATTCTAGATTATATAAAAGTAGATTACCTATAGTAAGCATTCACAAGACATCTTTTCACTCTACCCATATATAAACAATAGGCATAAACAATTGATTTTGGAAAATCTTGGTGACATTAAACATTTAACTGTGGTTTGTGGCTACAAAAGGCCCAGTTCTAGGAATCCCTTCTGATTCTACAAGGAATCAAAGCATAATTTCTGTCTTCATCAGGTACCCAGAAAAACCAAGCACAGCTGACAATGCCAACAAGCTGAAATCTCATCATGGATTTTAAGGGATATCAAGAAGAGAAGAAACTAATTAAAGTTGAAATATCCTGAATATAATCTTTATCTGTTGACTCAGCTCAAGAGATTAAATCCCTATATACTTGGTTATATGAGAGAAAGAGAGAGATTAGTGATCCCTTCCCAGCTGTTAAGGAGCAATACCTGAATATAGATTTCTTGTGGGAGACCATAAGAGAACACAAACATGTGATTGGAATGATGTCAGGTCCCAAAAGACATCAATTCAAACTTATACAAAAAGAAAGACATCTCCATACATCTATATACACCAGAGAGAACATAACAGCATGATACCTTTATTAGTGCCCAAAGCAGAAGAATAATGGACTATAGTAGTTCATCTCAGCAAGGAAATTAGAAGCATTGTGGATATGTAATATTTCTAACCTGTTAAATTAACATACCTTTTCTATGAATTCAGCATTTCCATTCTGTATCTATAAAGAACTACTCTCAGTTGAGCCAAGGTCTTATATAACTATCCGCAAGCCATTTTGTTAATAGTTTAAACATATTATTTGATTATTCTGCTTTGCAAGAATTCATATCATAATTCATATTATATTTAATTACTCTTGTTTAATGGCCATTTCTTTTGGTTATGTTTTATAATTTTATAGTTTGGGGTGTTGAGTTGTGAGTGTATCAAAGTTATGTTTTAAGATGGGCATACATGCAAATAATTTAAATTAAAGAAATAAATACTATTGTTTGTCATGAAATTGGACAGAAAACTGAGTGCGGTGCCATAAAGTTTAGTATTCATCCTTATCATCACCAACATTATAATTTGAAAGTAGAAAAAATCTTATCAAAATTTCAGATAAAACAAAATTTCAAAACTGTATAACTAATGTTGTAGAAGTCAGAAATAATATCAACACAAATTTGACTAATCAGAGACATGGGCAGAAAATAACACAATGGCATTCAACTGAGACAAACCAAAGTTTTGTTCTTAGGGAATAAAAATCAACTGCAGAGATATATAGAGGGAAATATCTAATTTTGCAAAAGCAATTGTGGAAAAGTTTTTAGAATAGTGTCAGCTGCCATTTCATACTTGCGCTTCGTAATCATTCGGTATCAGCTGCCACGGGCTCTAGAGGAGCTGGATGGGAGGGGAGAGGTTTCAAGGGAAATGAAACTTCACTATATGTCTCCAAGATGGACTTCAAGGACAATTGGCTAGGAATGAAACCTATGACTGAAGTGAACATTCTAAAAACATCTTGTTTGAATTTGATTGGACATGGGGGCAAAGTGATGGGAGGCAACTAAGGGAGGGAAAACTTAGACTTGGAGATTTTGACACTTTTTGGTTTTAGTTTTGGCTATGCATTATTGTAAGTCACTTGACTTCTAGTAAGCTATCACTTTCTCAGTAAATGGAATTAAGAATCATTCTTACTTAGAGGTTCGAGCTGAGGCAGTTCTGACAGAATACCATATTTTTCAGACTATAAGACACTCTGAACTATAAGATGCATTTAGCTTTTGGGGAGAAAAACAAGGTGAAAAAAATCTGCCTCTGCCTCCCAGCAATTTGCCTGGTCAGCTTCAGCACAGCCTAATTTAGCATGACCAGCTGATTGTCGGTTGATACTGACAATCAGCTGTTCTAGTCTGCAGGGATCACCACCACCTATTGCCACAAGTCCCGTTTTTGGCCTCTGTGTGCTCCGTTTTTGGTCTCCTCAGTGATAGGCGGTGGTAATCCCTACAGACTGGAACAGCTGATCTTCGAGAGACAGATCCAACCAACAATCATCTGATCATGCTAAATCAGGCTATGCTGAAGCTGACCAGGCTATTTGCTGTATCGAGGCAAATTGCTGGGAAGCAGAGGCCAAAGGGTGGGGCCAGCAGGTGGGCAGGTCTTTGGCACCATTTGTTCTATAAGATGCATAGACATTTCCACCACTTTTTGGGGAGCCAGAATGTGTCTTATACACTGAAAAATATAGTAGTATCTCAATAATTGGAGAGGAGTAAACAAATGGTATAATGTGTTATTGAAAAAAGCAAATGTAATCATCAGATATAATAATTACTTCAATTCTCTACTGATCATTGACTAAATATTTAACAGAAAGTCATACAGAAGGAGGTTAAGACCTGCCCTATTATTAGCCCAATGGACAGGCTACAAAATAATGAATTAAGTTTTATTTATTTATTTGTTTGTCAAACATGTAGAAGATAATAAGTATAGGTATGAACATAAACATGAACAAAGGAAGTAAATACAGATAAATGGGGACAGTAAGACAGGGACAGTAAGCAGGCTGGTGTGCTTATGCACGCCCCCTTTAAGGACCTCTTAAAAATGGGATGAAGTCCATGGTAGACAGTTTGAGGTCGAAGCTGTGAAAGGTTGTGGCTGTAACAACAGAGTCAGATAGGGTGTTCCAGGCATTGACCACTCTGTTGTTGACGTCGTATTTTCTGCAATCAAGTTTGGAGCGCTTTACCTTGAGTTTGTATCGGTTATTTGCATGTGTATTATTGTGATTGAAGCTGAAGAAGTCATTGATGGGCAAGATGTTATAGCAGACAATTTTGTGAACCATGCTTAGATCGGACTGCAGGCAGTGCAATTCCAGATTGTCCAAGCCCAAAATTTCAAGCCTGGAGGCATACGGAATACTATTGTGAATAGAGGACTTACTGAAAACAGATTCCAATTCAAAGTTAGTTAAAGATCCCTGGAATCAATTACCGAGAAAAATCATGTTTCTTGGCGCTTAATGGCACAAATAGCTCTTTTTACCTGTATCATTCTATGATATAGAAGCAAAGAGAAGGAGAGGTACAGCAGCATATTTGGGCTGGTACGTTTTCTTTTTTATTCTTTTTAGACTCTTGCTTCCTTTTCTTCCCCAAAAATCAACTTAATACAATGGCACATTTCCTGTATTGCCCCTACACTAAAAATATTGCATACTTTAGCAGTTTGGTTGAAGATAAGGAAGACAGTTCCTATTATAACAATTCTCCATTTTATTATTTCACCATTCCCCAAATCTGTGAAAATTTGCACAATGATTGAGGATAAGGAAGGGAGAAGTCATTTTGTCAGCAGAACTCAAAATTCTAAATTCAAATCATATTTTCCAATCAACTGATATCTATGGAGATTCTCAGTCATCCAGGTCACAATTGTCCCAAAGGTGCCTTTTCAAGAGGCAATTGGGTTTTTTTGCTTTTTCTTTGAAGAGGTTTAACTTCTCATCCAAGAAGCTTCTTGAGCTTTACCCACCATCCAGTCAGAGCTGAAGAAACGTCTTGGATGACAAGCAAAACATCTTCAAAGAAAAACAAGGAAGTGAAAAAGCACCTTCGGGATAATCCACTGATAGAGGAAAACTATCATTATTTACACCTAACTTTTAAAGCTATCGACATATATTGACATTTTCATTTTTCCTTATTAGTTATCTTTAAGATTTTTTTTCACAACCCAAAGTTAGCTTATTTCCATAACATATAAAATTAAATGACACCATGTCTGTTAGTGGGGAGGACTGAAAAACATTAGAAGAAGAAACAGTCAAGAAGCAAGGATGAAGGCAAAGTTGCTAGATAATTTTTTTTTAAAGACAAAAAGGAGTAGGCAGTTATGACAGTTGTTACTCCATCCACAGGAGTACAACTATTCTGCAATGATATTTTGGCTATTTTCACTAACAGCCTGTCCTATGTTCCCAAACATCCTTTTTATTAAACAAATAGTCACCACAGCTGCAAAACCAGCAACTTTAAAAATGCCTTGACCGTCAGATTTATCATTTAATCATCAGAAGTGGGCAAATGTTCCAAATCAACAATGAAACAAATGAACAATGAAAGCGGTAATAATTCTCACATTTAAGGAAATTGTATTTGTTGACCAACTCCAGCATGACATAGATATTCTACTGTTCAGTGCCCATTACAGGCTGCTCACTTGAGGGCAAAAATAAATGTGAAATAAAACACATCCACATTAAGCAAATTATACAATAGTTTTTTTTAATGTTAAATACTTGAACTATAACAATTTTAAGGCATAATTCCATTTTTAAATCAGATGCTTTAAAATAGTAAAACTGGTATGTTCTACTACTAAAGGAAAAAGATGAATTGCAAGTAGGTTAAAATCATGAATTTCTCAACGTGGAGATCAGGAAAAAAAACCTGTCTCAACAGAGAAAAAATATCTAAAGAAAGAGAAAAGCCTTGTTAAATAGCTTTGACAAGTGAGCTAATGAGCAAAATCTGAAAGTCTGCACAATTTTACAATATTCTGTCTATACTTCTTTAAAAGTGCAATGCTCTATGGAAAATATTGAAGTTGAAGAGCTTATAGGGTTTGGTGGAATATTTGCAACAGTCTTCCAAAGAATTACCAAGGCAGAGAAACATCTACATACCATTTTATACCTCCCCATAAAGAACCATATTTCTCCCAGAATCAGAACGTTATATCAATCCAAATATAGCAATATTGTCATTCATGTTTAAAATCTATGAATTCTCCAATATGGAGATCAACAGAAGATAAACATCATAGAAAAATAAATAACTAAAAGAGAGAGAGAAAGAGAGAAAAGCATTGTTTAAAAGATTTGACAAGTAAGCTAATGACCAAATTTTCTAGGGAATGTCTAGGATCCAGGGAAAAACAGCATTGACTAATATTTTGTACATAAATCTGTAACAAAAGGTAACATATGATATAATTTAAACTCAATCATATTAGCATATGCTCCAGCTGCAGACAATCACAAATCTCTCTGTGTTTTCTTTTTACTCTTCACAGGATGTTCTCTCACAGGAACAATTTCTATCTAAAATCCATGTTCTATACTGCCCAAACTCACTCCATGATCACTAGAAATGAGCATAGCGCTTCCAAAACCCAATTGTTTTCCAGACATGAAAACAGAATGGCAAAGCAAATTATATATAATATTCTCTCATTGAAATGGACAAAATTTCACAGAACAGTTTCTCATATTATTTGACAAGCTCAAATCAGAACAAACTAAGAGAAAAGGCAACTAGGCATAACACAATAAAATATATTACCTTCACAATGTATTATTGCTGCCAATTATATCATTTCAGCTTAATTTCAAAAGCACAATCACGCTCAACTGTAAGGTTTTTTTAAATTTCAAACTGTATTACATTAAGGCAATAACTCACCTTCCAGCAAGAATATTGGTCTCTCTTATTGCAAAAATACATTTCATAAATACTTCATTGACAAGTTAAGCTAATTCAGGTTAATTTTATTGTATTTTGGTTCTATCTCACATTTGTGTGCAATTACCTCTATAATTTTATTGCTGCACCAGAAAATAATCATATCAATTATTTGAAAAAGAAAGCATATAAATTCTAAGTCACAGTTGCTGGCATTTTTGATAAAATAGCAGCTTTATCTCTGAAAGTGGCAGGGACATCAGATAAATCATGCATCAGTCAAGTGCAGCTGACCCCCAAGTGCATTGCACAATATCAGAAGTGCTTCAAAAGAAACTTTCCTGGATCATCCATCATCCTCCATAATACTAAAATAGCTACATCTGAAAAGTCAGAACTAGAGGATAATAGTAATAATAATCCATCCAAGCAGTATGTGTAATCCTATTAACAATATTTCTCTTTAACTAAACTGAGCTATGATACACTTAAATTGGCGCATTAGCAAATAAGACTATTTCCAACAGATTCAGACAATACTTTTGCAATAATTGTAAAATTGTCATCTATATAACATATACAAAATCTTATGCTAAAATAAATTGTATATTCATATAATATCTGCTAATCTTAAAGAGATTGGTCAAATATTTCCAAAGAAGATTGCTGTTGACATTCTGAATTGTAAACGATATGCAGGTGGCTATAAATCCTAACATTCATAATACAAAGGAATAAGGAAAACTGAGTTTGAAATTGGGCTTTTGTAGAACTAATGCAAGAACTAAGAGACTAGGCAGGAATTGATGTCATATTCTTAACATCCAACATACAGCACAATATAACAATTTATATATTCACTGTACCTTTTATCATACTAGTACAGCAAACTTACCTAATTTAAGAGTGAAATAAATTGTTTTTTAAAAAGCTAAAAGTGAAACCAGGGGGAGGAACAGCATTAAAATGAAGAATTTTTAGATCTTCTACTTCAGGGATATCAAACTTGTGGCCCACAGGCTGGATGTGTCATACACTGGCTGAGGACACCCCGGTTTAGCAAAGAGGAAAAAAGTTGCGATAGTCATGTGACAACAATGTGATGCAGCAAGTTACTCCTACTCTATAGATTATAAAACTTCCCAACCCATTTTAATAGGAAAAGCTAGGATATATAAAATCACAGTATAACTTTTTATGCTCATTAACTATGAAAAAATGCTCATTATTACCAATGAATTAAGTGTGAGGGAGTTTGTACTGAACCTGCATTTTGAAGCTTTGTATCCTCTCCAATATAGGAAAGCATATAATGACAGCCAGATTAATCAGGTTAAATTGTGGGAAAAAACAGTCTATTCTCAATTATAGCTTCCACAAATTAAATTGAAGACTTATTTATTGTTCTATCGTACTTTGGTGGTCTCCCTAAAATTGTATTTTCCCCTTGCCCAAGAATGCTAGAGCTGAGACAAAATTCAGGAGTGATCCTATTTCAATAGATACTATTCAAGCCATTATTGATTGGCAGTAATAGTATAAACCCAATAACTCTAATTCTACATGCATATTTTATATTATCCTGCACATAAAATAATATATAAAATAATTGTGTGTGCCCTCACTTCTAAGAGTGAAACATAAAGCACAAATTTATGTAGTTTTTATAACTTTCCACAGATTTAAGCAATTGAGGCACATATGAATAGACATTTAGACAACTTTACAATTCATTAAGACTATCATATAAAGTCAAGAATATTAAAATAAATATAAGGAAAAATGTTATAATTTCATATTTATCATTGTTCTATGATTTTCTTTTTTTGAAGTGTGGAATTGGCATACCCTAAATCACACCAATCTGTAGAAACTGTCAAATAAATTAAAAAGCAGATATTCCTACAACTGATGGATTTGACTGCTATGTGATTTGTAAATATGAGTTGCACTAGATTAACACACATTATGAACAAGCTCTCTTACCATCAGAAAGAGACGGATGAGGGAGAGAAAGAAAATAATATTTTTCAAATAATATATGCATACCTTATGATTTTTCTAACGTATTCTGCATTTAAATGGGACATCAGCTACCAATGCTGCTGTTCGATGAACAATTATTAAAATATAGTGCTCTATAGGATTTATATACCCATTAAGTACACAGAATATCAAACACTACACATGGATACACAATATCAATGTGAAAACAAAACTTTAGGTTTTATTTCTTTTGCTTTTCAGAAGATTAATCTAGTCACAGGACAGAAAAGGCTCAGTTAATCCTAAAAAGTACAGCAATGTTCAATTAGGTTATGCTCTGTGGAAGATAAATATGTGATGCAGAAAGGTCTACTGCTGCCTGTTACCAACCATGACAGAGTTACTGAGATTTACAATGCAGCATCAATCTTCTCGACTGGATTTTTAACACTGACTGCTGGACACTGGGGAAGGATGCCAACTTTGTTATGTGAATTCTTCTCCAACATTATTACTTTGTGCGTGGACTTAAATGCACTATTTTTCTCCCATCATCCTTACAGCAACTTACTTGTTTACGCAGTTCTGAAGCCATGTCAAATGCCTAAGAGAAAAGAAAAGAATGAAACTCATTAGGAAAAAAAACACCACAAAAGCATTCATTTATACGCAGCTATGTACAAAAATGGCATGGCTCCATAGCAAGTCTTCTTTTATCATATAGAAACTCACAAAAAGCTGGTTTCATATTTTACAGCCTAACACAGAAAATTGAGGTTTTCTTTCTATTGAGCAAACAGGAATTTTGAAGTTCAGCAGGTCATTTATCATCTGTAATGAGTCATAATCAACAAATGACTATATGAAGCTTTCTCTCATCGCTTGTCTTGTGAAATAAAAATTCACAGGAAAGAACAGCAACTTAAGATCCATTCAAAAACCTGTAAAAATAGTACATTCCAGATGAACTATATATTTGAAGACTCCTGTTTACCACTTCTCTGTTTCCATTATTTCTAATCAGGCTAATTTTTCCCATTCATGGGCAGAATGATTTAGATTGGTTTACGAATCAGCTATCTACATCCTAGTCTACATCCAAGTTATCATTTGGTACTCAGCTCCGTTTATTTCAGCAAAGCCTAAAGTAACTTGTTTTTACTATGGTGGTCTAAAACGCTGATAGAAAATGAGAAACAAGCTCAATACTAAAGAACTGAGGTCACCTCTCTAAAACTTTTTATCGTGCCTTACCAGTTTGTAGTTACAACAACCTAAGTTACAATGAAAAATGTAGATTAGCTTTATTTTGTTTGCTGGAGGCCTTTTCTTTGCTAATTCAGACACGTATACACAGGGAATATTCTCAGATCTTAATTAGAGGGGTGGGGATGTTAAATTTTCAACAAATGGACTTCTCCCAAGTGTTTTAGTTAAACGTGTGTTAAAAATAAAGAGCTCTGAACAGCCTGAACAGAAATTATATCCCCTTTCAATCATGCTAACCCAATTTAGTACAGGTAATGTGACCAGCCAAGACCTAGATTTCTAAAATAAAATAGAGAAGTATATTATTTTTAAAATTGAAATAATCTATTGTATTTCAAACACATGGGAAATAATTTTCAACTATTTGATCATTAATATTTCTTCTAAGATAAATTACTAGTTTTATACCCCATGTTTACATTCTGAATTGTTAAACTATTATGAAAATAGCTATAAGAAACATTATGAAATATCACTATACATCGTTCTATATCATAAAACATGAAACTTAAATGTTTTATATTGGCTGACATAAAAGGAGACATTCAAATTATTATTATCTTCTACTTTGTACATAGAGGACATAAGGATCATTATGGGAATGTTGAAAACAAGAAAATATTTAGAATATTGTCAGTATCATATAATACAAAGTCCTAATCTGTCTTTAGCCATTTCATTGGCTAAAAGGCCACAGACACTTTAACAACTGACATTGCTAGTCCTGGCTCCAAGAATTGTGTTGTTATTTGGCTGAGTTTGAGTACATTCTATGCTAGTAGATCAAAAGCAGAGGTTGGAATACGTTGCAAAGCAAGCTGCTGCTTCTCTTGCACAGTTAGATGTTAGACGTGCCTTAGCTTGCCACTCAGAGAAGATCCCAGTGGGAGAGAAAAAGTATAAACTATGAAACTAGAATCCATTCTCAATATCTAAAGAGGTATTCAAAGAAGCATTTTAAACAATGCACTTAAAATGTGTCATTTTAAATATTTAATTGTTTCTTTTAAATAATTTTTAATTTAAAAATAAATATATTTTAATGATTTTGCAATAGCACAAATGTATATGCATTTCTCTGCAGATTACCTTTTATTTTATTTTATTTTATTAGATTTATATACCGCCCCTCTCCCGAGGGACTCGGGGCGGTGTACATCCAACAATA
>JANHFN010005649.1:21133-33497 GCA_032468175.1 Toxicocalamus goodenoughensis
TCCTCCACCACCTCTGGAGCCACACTCCCACTCCCTGTTGGCTGTTCCTCCTCTTCCTCAGAGTCAGTCTCCACCAGAGGCATGACAGGGGGTGGGCCTGGATCTTCCTCTGAATTCCCTCTGCCTTGCTCTACCTGTCCCCTGCTCTGCCCAGCTGGACTTTGCCCTTCCCCAGTTTCTTCCACAGCTACCGGAGCCACACTCCCACTCCCTGTCAGCTGTTCAACCTTCCCCTCAGAATCAGATTCCAACAGGGGCATGACATACTATTTCAGACAAATGGTTGTCCAGTATCTTCTTAAAAACCTCCAAAGTTGGAGCACCCACAAATTCTGGAATCAAGTCATTCCACTAATTCATTGTTCTAACCATCAGAAGTTTCTTCTTAGTTTTAAAGTTGCTTCTCTCCTTGATTAGTTTCCACCCATTGCTTCTTGTCCTGCCCTCAGGTGCTTTGGAGAATAGCTTGGCTCCCTCTTCTGTGTGGCAGCCCCTGAGATATTGGAAGGCTGCGATCATGTCTCCCCATGTCCTTCTTTTCATTAAGCTAGACATGGCCAGTTCCTGCAACTGTTCCAGCCCTCTCATCCTCTTTGTTGCTCTTCTCTACACTTTTTCTAGAGCCTCAACATCTTTTTTACATCGTGGCGACCAAAACAGAACGCAGTATTCCAAGTGTGGTCTTATCCCAAGGCATTATAAAGTGGTATTTAACACTTCACATGATCTTGATTCTATCCCTCTGTTTACGCAGCCTAGGCCTGTCTTGGCTTTTGTGGCAGCTGCTGTACATTGCTGGCTCATAACGGATGGTAACGGATGCTCTCCCCGTTTGATGTAGCTGAGACCACCAGAGATACAGAAATTTGAGTTCAAAACCCAATGCAGAGGTTAAAGATTTTCTAAATTAGGGGTGTCAGCCATGCCGGCTGGGGAGTTCTGGGAGTTGAAGTCCACAAGTCTTAACGTTGCCAAGGTTGGACACTTCTACGCTAAGCCATGACGTGCAACTTTGAACATCTCTCTAGGTCCCACTAGATGTCTAAACATCTGCAATGAAATACATTTGGCAGATAATTCAACTTTCCCCCCTCCTAACATTTGCCTTGGTAACAAAATATTGCTTTTGGAGCATAAGGTGGGGGTGCAATGGGGTGGGGTGACCTAGTCCTATAATATTACGGGAAGATGTCTGGATCCCTTGAAAGAAATAAAAGAACAGATGTGCTTATGGCTAGAATGTTCGATCAAAGAGCCACAAAGGCTGATTTAGTGACAAATTGGGTTATCCGAAGCTCCAAGTTGCCACAAAGTGAACCTGTGTTTAAGTGAAAAGTTATGTAAAAAAACACCCTTTTTTCTTCAGGATGAAGACCAACTGTTATGTATAAATTGGGTTGACAAAATCAGAAACGAGGAGGTGATAAGCTGCCTGGGAAAGCCCAAGAGAAATCATCAAAACCATAAACAAGTGAAAATTAGAATATTTCTGACATGGGATGCAACACCTGGAAAAATATGGCATCCTTCACTTAATCCTCCAGGGAAAGATTGAAGGGAAACAAGGTCCAGGCAGAAGAAGAACATCAGGGCTTCAAAATCTAAGGGGCTGGTTTGGACAAAACTCAACAGCACTTTTTTTGTGCGGCTGTTGATAAAAGTAAGATCGCCAACATGATTGCCAACGTCCAATGACAGATATGGCACAAGAAGAAGAAAGAAACCAACTCCATTTCAATGGCTCTACCATAATTTTCTGCTTAAACCCAGAGTTTAGAACCAGAATATCAAGTCAGAGCCATCTTTCTGCCATACCAATTTATTAATAACTGATGGAGGGAATTATTCATCCACACCTTGCCAGGAACACAGGCGGTCCTCGATTTGCAACTGTTTGTTTAGTGAATTCGCTTGAAGTTACAACTGTACCGAAAAAAAGTGACTTATGACCATTTTTCACACTTACAACCATTGCAACATCCCCCATGATCATGTGATCAAAATTCGGATGCTTGGCAACTGGCATGTACTTATGACAGTTGCAGAGTCCCAGGGTCATGTGATCACCTTTTGTAAACTTCTGACAATTGAAGTCAACGGGAAAGCCGGAGTCACTTAACAACCACACTGCTAACTTAACAACTGCAGTGCTTCACTTAACAACAATGGCAAGAAAGGTTGTAAAATGAGGCAAAACTCACTTTACAGCTGTTAGCAATGGAAATTTTGGGCTCAACTGGCCATAAATCACCGGTACCACATATGGCTTGGGGAAAATCCTTCTTTCTGCTGTGCATCTATTGAACATCTTAGAGGGTTCCTATTTTGCTCACTAATTCACACACAAAAAAGTGTCACCAGCTAGAAGTCTGTCCAAACACAACCACACATTTTAAATGCCCTATTTTGTCAAATTTTTACCTGCTTGCTCCTGAATTATTATTTTTTCATCTGGTGGTATTAAAATTGCATGCATGTGAATTGTTATTAAAAACTGCCTGGAGGAACTCAATGCAATTGTATATGTGTGCTTAAATGAAAAAAAAAACCCAAACCCAGAAACTGGTTTTATATTGGGTGAGGCCACAGGCTGAGATTGCACTTAATCTTCGGGGAGATGGGGTGTGGGGGATTTCCTTCAACTGCCACTTCAAATTTCCAGGAGTTCTATAATTTTGACTTTGGGTGGTCTGATTTGCTTCTAAACTTGGCATGGCTCAACCACTGCCAATGAAGCCTAGAATAGAATAGAATAGAATAGAATAGAATAGAATAGAATAGAATAGAATAGAATAGAATGTTGGGAACATTTACAATTTCTGGAGGCAAGTTGTTCCACTGATTAATTGTTCTGACTGTCAGGAAATTTCTCCTTAGTTCTAAGTTGCTTCTCTCTTTGATTAGTTTCCACCCATTTATTATTTATTTATTTTATTAGATTTATATACCGCCCCTCTCCCGAGGGACTCGGGGCGGTGTACATCCAACAATAATGGAATACAGATAACCAGATAAACTAGAAATCAAATCAAAAAATCAAAAATCAAAAATCAAATAATTCAAAAATGCAATTAAAAGTAAATCAAAAAATCAAATCACCATCAGAATCAAAATTAAAAGTCCAAAAGTCTAAAAATCAAAAAACCAATTTTGCATCAAATTAACTTCCAGATTTTGAAATATGATGAGATAGAGAGAATATTACATATATTACTATAAAAGCTAAAAAAACCCTTTCACCTTCCAACTAATACACTTAAAAAAACTTTCAAGGATTCACTGCTTCCTTGTTCCCAATCCTAATGTATTTGTAAATACCTTTCACTTGCATTCACTTCTCAAAATTTAAATCTTCCCATACTTGTTGTCCTTTCATTTGAAAAAAAAAAATTAGGAAACGTACAAAAGATTTAGAAAAAGTCAGTATCCTATATGTCACTAAAAAGGGAAGAATCATATTACAAAGACAGCATCAGTTCTATTTTTTTAAAAAATAAAATTCTTAAGCATGCAAAAAATAACTAAGTGGCCTCATTAAAAAGCGACCATTCCATGGATAATAGGGTTTAAAAAATACAATAAATGCACAAAAAATCTATTTCTGCTCAAGACTGGGAAGTACTAATACATACAAGCCTGTCTCAATTTAATATTCAAATAAAAGCTATTATTATATCAATCCAGCCTATGAATAAAATTTCATATGAAAACATTTAAAGTACATTAGATTTTTGATCAAGATGAAAAAAACCAAGCAATCTATTTTAATTGGGTTCCCATGGTAACTGTACAATTGGGTTTTTCAATGTAACATCCCAAAGGCCCAATGCGTACTTGTAAAATATACTTCAAACAGCCTGAATTGTTTTTACATTACAGCACTCCCTGGAAGATCAATTACTGCTCATCCCCACCCTAACTATTAGTGGCACACATTGTTAACACTATTGGCCATATTAACATATGTCATGTAAGAAACACCACATCTAGCCATAATTATTTAAAAACTAAGCTGCATACTTTTAGACCTTCAAACACATTTTATATAAAGCCAATACCAGTTGTCATGTTTACCAAATGTAGGAAATCAAACTCAAATATATGCCAAGCAATTTAACTTTTTATATTGATTTCAAGCATAGAATCAATCATTAATAATTACATTGTAAGATGACCCTCAAGGTTAATCATATTCTTAGAGGCTCTCACTATGGAATTATCAACAACCACTAAACGGAGATAACTGAAAAGAATTCAAATCCACCTTTTAAATATTAATGGCACAATATAAAACAAAGCATACTTAGTAACAGAGGACTACTTTATGTGCAATAATTATAGCAGCAATCTTTGTCTCCTTCCTATTCATGAACACTTCACTCAACTAGCTCCAATTTCAAGGAGCAATAGTTTAGGCAACAATCCATAAACCATCTGTATTTGTACTCGCTTTACCTTTACTCCACTGGATGCAATTTATTAAGTGCTGTATCTACCAAGTTGCTACTTATAGTTCCAGTTTTCTTTTGCACTACAGTAATGTAGTTACATTATCTAGGCAAAGTGTTTTTACTTAAATACATTGGAAAGTCTTCTTCTTGTGCCATATCCATCATCAGATATTGGCGATCATGTTGGCAATCCTATTTTTATGAACAGCCGCACAAAAAAGTGCTATTGAGTTTTGTCCAAACCAGTCCCTTAGATTTTGAAGCCATGATGTTCTTCTTCTGCCTTGACCTCATTTGCTTTCAATCTTTTCTTGGAGTATTAAGTGAAGTATGCTGTATTTTTTGGGGTATCACATCATATGTCCAAAATATTCTAACTTTCATTGGAAAGAGCTTAACACAGCTCTAACAGAGAAAATCCAGGTAACTGGGCTAGTAAACACTTTTAAGTTTGCATAAAAGATAATAATAGCCATTAGATTCAACTTTCCCAGGAATTATTTCTGCACATAAGCCCATCAGTAAAAATGCTATTTTCATAGAAATGAGTTACACAATTGTTAAAATCCACTTCACAATTCCCTTTTTATTTGTAATTTCCCTGAACAGCAATGATTATATTCAAAAACACAAGCCTGCAATAGAGTATTGTGTAGAAATGCTGAAGCATCTAAATGTTTTCAGTACTTAAAATAATTATTTCATTGCTTGCACTTTACAATGATTGATCTAAATAACCATAAGACAATTTAAATATCATTATAACCTCAATTGATCAGTCAGCATCTTGCAGTGTTACAAGGCAATGTTACTCTCTCTTATTGACTAACAAGACAAGGTTGCAGGAACACAGCTTGCACTCATTGAACAATTAGCATGTCTTCTATCAGCAATGTTTCACTTTCCTAACATAGTCAAATAATATACAATCTGGTATTATCTAGTTCTTGGGAAATGTTAAAAATGTTGAGAAACCACAGGTCTAACCTAAAGAATAGACAGATATAGTATGAGAACTTTATTTATTTTACACAACAAAAGCAAGTAATATCAATAGGATCTGTGGGATACAAAATGCACCTTGGACTCACAGATATTTAATTTTGGATCATTTTCCTCAATAAATAATGTGTAAGTATAATGATTTTGACTCATTTCTTTAATGTGGAGAAAATATCACATTTCAGGTCACATTTGCAGAAATACTGAAGGTTCAGAAACTTTTAAGCACCACATCAACAGATGTTGCTAATCTAATAATGCAGTTGTTCTGAATGCATTAGGAGCTTTAAGTGTATAAGAAGTGGGACAGCTATTATTAATCCCATATACTACCATCCTGTGCCAGATAGCTTCACTTCCTGTCACTACCTTTTTCCACACAGATTCAGTGCCAAACAGAATCAAATATTCTTAGACCAGGCCAAAATGTTACATAAATACTTACCAGATATTTTCTGCTTACAAGGCCAGGAAGGATCCGTCACATTTCTGTTGATTCAAAAAGGAAATAAGACAAGTCCTAGAATGTGCATCTTGGGACTTAACTTCTTGTTTGCAGTGAAGAACTATGCTGTTACTCACCAAATACAGGGCCATGGTTCTAACAGGTTCTGTGAAATCTGACAGAAAATTCACATATATACCACTGGACCTGATATAAATACTGAGCCCCTTGGGGGGAGGGGGGTAGAGGCAGGAAGCACAGAACAGGTATAAAGCCAGAAGTATAATTGTTCCCCAAAAAAATTTATGAGTGATTGGTGTGAGTGGGAAAAACAGTACATTTAATTAAATCAGAACAGATTTTTAAAAAAAGTATTTCACAATGCATGAATATAAAATGCTCTAACCTAAACCTGACTATAGCCCCAACCTAAATTACATGGGAAGAAATAAACTCATGTTCGCCAAAACAATGGCTATTACCATTTCAGGTTTGCAGGGCTCTTCCTAAAACATGCATGTTGTGTTTCAGCTTGTGGGGGTCCTGTCTCTTCAGGGAGCATAAAACCAAAAGCAAAAAGTATGTAAAAATGAAGCTACTTTTCTAATAGTAATATGTACTTCAACAATTAGACCAATTTTCTTACATTACCGATAGCTTCTTTTTGCCATTCCAGCTTTCTTAAGAATACAGTGAACTACAGAACTGCACAATCTGTCAATAAAGTAAGCTTATTTTGAACTACTGTCCATATGACTCAATTTGTCAGTAAAAACTGCCACCAGCGCTGTGCTTGCAGAAAAATGTCCATAAATGCATTATTGCGACTGGCAGATCGATGTCTATAATAAAAACAAATAGATTTAACAAGTGCTTGCTTTTACGAGTTGTGCTATTGGTAGAACGTGCATTCAGTTTCACCCCTTGACTTCTGGGAACAGGCAATGCAGACTGCATTGGATAGTTTGCTGACTCTACAAGTGCTGCAAACAGGAAATTTTTCTAACATGGGAGATCTTTAAATATATAATACACTGACATATACAGTTTAGAATGTGCACATATGATATTAAGACATAAGATTTAACTCATTTCATGGGTTTCTTTAAATATACAACTTTTTCCCTATGAAAGGGTAACACTTTCTTTTGTCAAAATAGTTTGAAATCTACCATAAAATAGCTGCATCATGGCTCACTATGGTTGATGATGATGCAGAAAGGAACTGCATTTTGTTCCCGTGAGACTGATTCAACTACTCTGGTTGAACTGAGAATTGAGAACAACCACTACTATATAACCTGAGTTTTTAACATTCAACACCTGCATTAGGATGCCATCTTTTATGTTAGTGGTCTCCAGGGCAGTATAAGAAATAGTCATATAGTCTTCAAAGAAAACAACATTCTTAACATTATAATAAATACTCTGTAACAGAATCCTGTACTTATATACACATGTGCAACCCTCACTGAATGCCATAAATTCACTTTCCAGTAAAAGGCTATCAACAACTAAAAACACCACTTACTTTTTTTCTAATAGAAATTAGTCTGATCCCAAATCAGGAGTGCCATCAGAGACTAACTATATTTGCATCAGTAGCATTTGTAACTTGTTATCCTAATACCTTTCCAGTCAGGCCCTGGTGCTTTGTGTTTAAGCAATCCCTGATAGCCTTCCCAGTGGGCATGAACTTCTCCTTCAGGCTACTACCGCTTTAGTGATGCCATTAACTGATTCTCTACATACCGTAAGCATTAAACAGTAGTGACAAGTTAATTACGGACTTATCAGGAGATAAAGTAGCCACAGTAACACAACTTACTGTAGAACTAGTATAGCTTCCTATAGGGTATGGTGCAGTAGCTACATAAGTAGTGTAATTAATTTGTCATGGATCAGACGGTAGATAAAACTTGCTGAGGCCAGCTTCCAAGCAAAACTATTTTACCCAAACCTTTAAATATATGTTTTATTTTGAAACCTGAAGTCATATCATGGCAATATTCATTAACAGCCTAAGCAACTGACTCATTAGATAATGTGTAAATACTAGACAGATAAATCCCAGAGCAGGATCATACCTGATTGCCTGGCCATTTATATATTACTGTTTATTATTATTAAATGAATTTTAACACATCTTGTAGGACACTATGAAATGAAAAAGCAGTTATAGAAAAAAGAATATTTTGACACTTAGATTTAATAATTAAATATTATGAACTATGAACAATTAAAACTTTATTAGAGAACCTGAAATACTTTCCCTGCCCCAATACTAAATAATTTATTTTGTCCCTATTTCTCTTTCCAACATGACCTGCAAATTTATGCTACAATCTTTTGAGATAAACCTGTGCAAATTAATGCTGAAGACAGGAAGTGCTGATAAAGGCTACTTTAGCGAGTTTATCTTAAGATATCTCTCTCCCCCCCCTCTCTCTGTCTCTGTCTCTGTCTCTCTCTGTGTGTGTGTGTGTGTGTGTGTGTGTGTGTGTGTGTGTGTGTGTGTGTGTGTGTGTGTGTGTGTGTGCAGCAATAAAATGGAATATTATATTTTCACATAAATGAAATATATTAAGCAATATATTCATATACCAAAATACTTCCAGGTTTTCTAAAAGCTACAAAAAGCAAGACTTTGTTTGAATTTCTGTGCTGAATACTTAAAGATCACTTCTTCATAAGTTATATTGTTTCATAAACAACTTTGTGGAAACTGGTAGGTCTGTTCTTGCCAATCTGCCAAACCTTTCAGAAGATTTCGTCTTGAGAAAGAAAGAATTCATGGCTTTTCTTGTTTAAAGTCTAACAAAGCCATTTCTGACAGCCACAAAACAAAGCAGCACCAAAGAGTAAAAAGCAGAGTTTTAATATGCATTCTGCATATCAAACTATTTTATATTAGTATATTTTCATAATTTTCATATTTAAAAACTCAATATAATATTTTGAGAAAAACCGTCCCATATTGTACTGAGTTGAGGTTTCCAGGTAGCTTCTTGCGTTAGTTGTACATATAAGCTAACTACTGCATCAATTAACACATGACCTTATGAAGAAATAATGTCTTACAACAATCTGAGTCTTAAAACAGGACAGTTTTTTCCTACATTCAAATTTCTAGACATAATAATTAGAGCCCCAAATCTTATTCACCATAATAAATTTGACAAATTTGACAAATTTAGATAAAATTCATTTCTCACAGTGACTGGCTAACATTGAAATATTTGCTGCTTTACTGAAAGCTAGGCTGCCCTTACAGGCTTTTTTTTAATGTTAATCACAAAAAGTATCTATCTGTTAAGTCAGGGATGTCAAACTTGCATCGTCACATCGTCATCATGTGACATATACTGACTTTTCCTCCCCTTCGCTAACCCATGGGTGGGGATGGTCAGCACGTGATGCATCTGGCCCATGGGCTGCAAGTTTGACACCCTTGTGATAAGTTGTCTGAGTAAAAAAAACCAAAGCTCTAGTTATATAAAAAGAACAAAACTTCAGCAATTGCTATAATGCTGAGTCTATCAAAATCTAAAAGTATTTGAAGTCAAATTTAAAGACCATAATTGGATAACAATGCTGAAAGTTGTTCCTGCAGCAACAATTAATGTTTTTCATTTAAAATTATGTTTAATTAAACATAAGCACTCTAATTTGTATGATTTCAGAATTCCTATGCTATGTTATTGTTCTTACAGTTAGGCAAATAAATAATTATTCACTATTTCATAAATAATAAAAATCAAGTTACTGCTCAAACTAATCAAACTATATTGCAAAATGCTTACTGAACTATAAATTAATGTATTTAATCATATTTGCACAATTGTTTAAAAATATGTCAAGAAATATCGCTGAAAAATTGATTGTAATCAATGATATAAAATAAGAGTTCTCGTGATTTAAATCAATTATTTAAATCATCTTGATTTAAATCAATCCTGCTTGTGTGTGCCACATCTGCATTTTTATATGAAGAGTGGTGAATTTCTTCTGAATTGGAGGAAACTGATGTTTTCATTAACTGAAGTGAAATTAAAAGCCATGGATTTTATGTCTTTGTGAAACATCTTATGGTTATACGTCTTTTGCTTACAACATTTAATTCAAAGTTTTTTAAATTTTGTTAAAGATATATATATGTGGAAAGGGGACTTCACAAAGGCAGGAGTGTCACTCAAAAAAGCCAAAGGGGATATCAGGCCAGCCATAAAACAAACTTACATAAGAAAAGGAAACCCTCACAAACACGGGACATACCAAATAAGCAAAACAAATAGACAAAAGATTAAAAAAATATAAATGACAAAAGAGACAGACAGGAGATTGCCACCAGACAAATATGAAAATCCATTATAAAGCTAAAAGAGATTAGGGAAAAAACCGATAATACAATCTAACCACCCCGCGAAGTTTGCCTTCTGCACCCCACGGAGTTTGCCCTCCAGCAGGAATAAAGACAAAACTCAAACTGGATTTTACACATTAAGCACAAATACAAACATTCGCACACAAAAGGAGAAAAGGGTATAAAAAACCAGGGACTTACCATACAAAGGTAGCTAGCCCAGGAGCGCAGACTTCGTGCTGTCCCTTGCCTTCCTGAAAAATAAAAGATCCAGATTTCAAGCAGTTGTCCGTATCCTTGTGCCAGAGCTCTCCCAGCAGGAAAATCGAATCCTCAAAAGAAAGGCATTTTGACACCTTTCAACATATATAAAGATATAATTAAAACAAAATATTGACATAAATGTAATCTGCAATTTTGAATCCCTCAATATGTGGCGTTCACGTAATGAATGAAGAAGCACATCTGCAAGTAAACTATGCTGCTCCATTCATAAACCAACTTTGAGTTACCACAATTTTATTACAGGTAAACAAGAAAGATAGCTAAACCTTTAAAGAAATGAAACTAAGAGTGGTGAAAATGTAATATTAATGCACGTTCTCACTTTTTTTCTATCTACCCAGAGATGCTCACATGGATGCTTGGCTGTTCCAATTATAAAGTCAATTTTAAAAAGCTATTTAAATATAGACCTTTTTGGAAAGCCCAATATAGTCTTCTCTAGACAACAAGCCAATGAACACCCTCACTTCCCAACACCCTAAGTAAACAGTAAAAATAAGCTTATACATGAATCTAAACTATTATACTTTTCTCTCAAGATTCAGACTCCCCTCCACTCAGGATTGTACAAAAAATAATAATTGAAACATGGCAGGAAAAGCTAGGAAGATGAAAGAAACTATAGTAGACTGTTTTGTTTTAGTTTTTTTTAAATTCCCTCTTAGCAGGATTACTACACATACTGTATCCAGTGAGTTTGGTTTTGGTTTTCAAGTTCTTTAATATTTCAATGTTTTGCTTTGGGAATTGGAAAGCCACTCTTGCCTTGGGGAAAAACACTGATGCATTTTGAAGCAGGACCATCACCAAATGTTGGGAATAATTCATATGTGTGAAAATGAGAGCAAGTCAAGGCATCGGAAGCAGATATTGAAAGGAGCCAGGGCTGAAACATTACGCCAAGTGGATATTCCAAGTGTTATTTTTTAACGGTTATAAAAGGCATTGATCTCTTGGCTCCATCATTAGGTCACTAGGTGTTTCAGGCTCCTTACCTGCCTCCTACCTAAGTACAGAGCACTAAGTACAGGTAGTGCTCAATTTATGACCAAAATTGTGCTCAAAAGTTATGTTGCTAAGTGAGAGATTTAAGTGAGTCTTGCCCTATTTTACAACTTTTCTTGCCCCATTTTACAACTTTTCTTGCCCCATTTGTTAAGTGAATACTGCAGTTGTTAAATTAGTAACATGGTTAAGTGAATTTGCTCTGCCCATTGACTCTTGTCAGGTTTCAAAAAGTGATCACAGGACCCCACATGACTGCAATTGTCATGTGAGTCAGTTGCCAAGCATCCAAATGTAAATCATGTGACCATGGTGATGCTGCAACAGTCATAAATGTGAAAAATGGTCCCAAGTCACTTTTTCCAGTGCCATTTGTAACTTGTGAAAAGTGAGATAAGCTGTCAGGCACCTTTGCAGAAGAAACACACAGTCCGAGAGGCCTGTTTCTCAATTCTAGTCATAATCCCTTCATTATATACACCAGGGATGAATTATTACGTTATCAGGTTGTCACCATTCTTTGGAAGTAGGGGGGGGCGTGGCAGTTACTCTCTCTCTCAGCCAACTCACCTCACAGGGTTGTTGTAAGGAAAACAGGAGGCCTATTAGATATATTCGCCACCTTGAGTTGTTTATAAAAATAATAAAGACGGGATATAAATAAATAAAAGGCCATTCGGAATGAGTAGGTAGGTAGGTGGATACATGAGAGAGAGAATGAGAATAAAGGGAGAACATAGATAGACAGACAGACAGACAGACAGACAGACAGACAGACAGACAGATAGATAGATAGATAGATAGATAGATAGA
>JANHFN010005649.1:33597-44802 GCA_032468175.1 Toxicocalamus goodenoughensis
TAGATAGATAGATAGATAGATAGATAGATAGATAGACAGACAGACAGACAGACAGACAGACAGACAGACAGACAGACTAGATGATGGATGGAAGGACTGCCTTGCCTGCCTGTTTGCCTTTTGGAATCTCCTTTTTTTCGATCGTAAATCGCCTGGAACTGAAGCTGTGGCTGCCAGAAAAACACGCGCCAATTTCAGTGTTGGCGAATCTGGTCCAAAGTCCCAGTCACATTTAAGCCCCGAAGTCTCTTTTGCTAGAGAAGGATCCCAGAGCTCAGCAGCCAAACTCCGATTGGCTGAAACCGAGACTCTTTCGCGCGTGAGCCTACCCCAGCTGACCTAAAGAAAAGCAAAACTGCCGGACGCAGAGCGAAGAGGGATGGAAAGGAAGGGGGGAGGGGATAAGACGCTGCGAATGAAGCCTTGCCTTGTGGGCCTTGTAGTTAAAGGATTAGAGCACAGTACCGCCTTCCTAATACGGTAAACTACAACTCCCAACAAGCTTCACGCACCGCCTGCCCTTTCCTTAGTTCATCGCGCATCCACTGCCGTCTGATTTTCCCGCTTTTTTCCCCCCCTTTACCCTTTTATAGCGGAAAAGTGAAAGGGAATTTCGAAACGGCTCTCCTTTTTTGCATATACGTAGAAGCAACTAAGTGAATCCTTTTGAGTTGCTTTCCTAGAAGCTCTTTCGCTATTAACGTGCCTGCCGCAGAGGGTGAAGGGATGTGATTCCTTCTTGGTGAAGAGTGCCCACGCTTTTTGTCATGCTGCTCGACAAAGAGCAAGGGAAAGCCTGCTTCTCCAGGGCTAGTAAGCCGTCGGGGCGGCCTGGTTTCTGCGTGGGCAGCACTTCATGCTCTTGAAACCCCGGGCACTGATCGTATCAACCCATACGATCGGCTCTGTTTGTCCTCAGTTTGTGCAAGAGTTTCCTGCCTCCCAACCCGAAGAGGGGATAGTCCCACCTCTCTTGGACATGTGCATCTTTTTTACACCTGTGTCATGTTTGTAGATGTTTGTTTTAGTGTTGGAAGCTTTAAAAGACACTTCGCTTGGTTAATGCACTTTTCAAATGCAAAAAAAGAGACGTTTGAAAAATAAAAGCTATAGCACGTTCTCTGCTTAGGAAAAAAATTAAAATTAAATGGGCATCTTCCATCTTCTCACCATGTACATGTATACATCCGAACTAGACTTGTTTTTCAGTGTCATGTGGGTATATGCATAATTTTGTGTTTATTTTGTAGTGTTTTTGGAGGTGGTGACCCTTTGAGAGCTGAATGCAACAAAATTTCATGTATGCGGATTAGTATACAAAGTTAAACTAAGTCTGATTACAGGGACTGTTGCAAAGGCCAATATTAGTCCCTCTCTGATGTCATCTGGACAAGGAAACTAAACAGATTAGCACTAGAGAGTAAATACCTGGCCTGAAAATATTGAGTTTGCAAACGCTTAAAAAAAATCTGGAACCAGGCAATAGAAGAGTTTCTTACTGTAGTTATGGATTCATCAGGAGTCAAATTCCAATCAAAAGAGACTTTGCTTCTATAGGACAAGGTTTAATTAATCATAGCGACTTGGTTTATGTATTCTACCATCATCCAACATTCCATATTTCTAGGAGGTCTACACATATTTTAGCCAAATGATGAAATCAGCACTCATTGTCAATGACTTGATTTTGTGTTCTGTTCAAAATAGTGACAGGCTGAAGGGGGGGGAAAGAGACCATGTTAATCTTAGCTTCATTAAAAAACACTGAGTTAGTAAATCAATGTTTAAAATCAATGATTAAAAGCACAGAAGAGTTTGAAGCAATTATTTCTGAATCTAGCAAATAATTTGCATTTTTGAATATAGCAAATAGTATTGTTGGTTTAATGATAAACCTGTAAAATGTGTTTCATCAGAATCAGTAGTACTAATACAGAGTAATTATTTATGTTTCTAAAGCCTTGTTAGTCTATGGTAACAACTGATTTGATGGCATCTTTTCTGACAAACAATTTTTATTAAAAGGCATAAGCCACTCTGTGTCTGATAAATTGAGGTGCAGCTCAGAAATACTTATGCCTTTTAAAATTAATGCAGAAATGTGATGCTAGACTCCTTCAGTGATTATTTAGAAAGCTCTGACTTCAGAATATACACCCATCATTGTGTCTAATTCTGAGATATATATATAAGATAATGGTTTAGTGTTGATACAATACTACGTATTAGCCAAACACAATTTCAGGTGTTGTGCAAATCCAGCCTCTGTTTAATTCTAGGTAGACTAAAATGTGAATGACTAAATCTGTAGCTCACTATGTTGTGGGAAGACAGAAAAATGTGACTGGATAATTTTGGGCAGTGTGTAGTTGAAACAATGAACAAAAGCTATTCTGAGGTAGGCCACAAAAAGGATGCCAAACAGTTTTAAATCGCCTTGTGGCTGCTATTCTTACATCCATACCTAAAAACCATATCTTTTATTTGTATGTTCCAAAGAATTGTGAAATTAATTATATAATCCAACAGATCTCTATTCCTTGTCAAAATTCTCATATTGAATGGTACAAACAGTTCCTTTAGGAATGGGCAACAAAAATTCAGTTTTACTAAACTAGTATGTGGAAACCCACAATAGTAATTTAAGAAAATATAAGAAACGTAAGCACAATTGTAAAACTGCTTACCTGGAATTTTTTTTATTGTTCAGTCACTAAGTTGTGTGTGACTCTTTATGATCCCATGGACCATAGCACACCAGGTTCCCCTGTCCTCCACTCTGTCCCAGAGTTTACCTGGAAATAATTCCTTTTTCTAAATTAAAAGTTATACTGGTATACTAAGAAGTGTCAAAAATATAATGGATGGGATGAGGTTGGTTTCATAGGCAAAAGAGTATACTATGGTGGAAATGTAGCACTTGTTTAAATCAGATGAATTTTTCTCAGATTGCATGGCAATTGTGGAAGACAGTTACATAATCCTGGAGAAGGCACATAGCAGACAGGTACTACGTTTGCACTTTTGTGCATTTCATAGTAACTAAATCCATACATCTACACATCCAATGCAGTTTACTCTCTATATTTATGATTGATGCCTTAGTATTAATAACCAAGCTTTTAAAAGAAAAGGTATCCTGTTACTTCTTTTTACCTAAGCAGTCAGGTGCTGATAATATACTAATTGATGTGCTTTCCTTTTTTATTATCATCAGTAAGAACTCTACATAACATTTACAGGAAGAATTTCTAACAAATCTATTCTAATTCTGCATGGGATTCACAAGGGACTTCATTCCTCTATATCTGATAAAACATTTCCAATCTTTATTTCAAGTTTAATTTCCAACTTATTTTGTTAACATTGTATTGTTTGTATTGATTAAATTACTGACATCATTCTTGATTGACACTAAGTGGAAGACTAATCAAACAATTTTCTTTTGATTTTTTTTTCTAAAAATGAAAAATAAGCAATGCATTATCCCCTCTGAAGCACATTAAATAATTGTGCTTGTCTTGCTTGAATAATCAAAGTTGTTGATGCTGGTACTGATTACTTTAAAGCAAGCTACTGGCAGCAAAAGTTACTTAGCTTCTTTTAAAATTATGTTTTGCATGACAAGATTTAGTCTTTAAAAGTCTTAAAAGAAGCAATGGGTTGGTAGCATAATATTTTATTTATTCAATGCAGGGGGAAAAAACTGAGCTCCTTATCAAACTACTGTTCTTGGAGTTCTTGATGCTCTCCAAGCTTGGTTGTTTTGTTTGCAGATGTTTCATTGCACGATTACTAAGTGATGCTACCTTGTTGGGTAATGAAATATCTGCAAGCAAACGATCACATTCAGAGAGCATCAAGAACTTTACAGTTCAACCCTGAGCTACAAACATGACTGAAATAACATCTTTGGAGTTTGGGGTGAGGCAAAATTAAAAGAATCAACTTGCCAGGGAACGAATCCCACAATGGCAGAGGAATGATGAGAACTGAAGTCTAATGTAGCAGATTAGGGAAGATTGTTATATATCTGGTACAGTATAAAGAAGCAGACTTGCTTTGATAAAAAGGCTCCTTTAAAATGCATACTGCATACTGCACAGCACAATCAGGGTTAGAGGTAGGAGGTAAGGTATTAAGAAATAATAAAATTGCTTCAATGGAGATTGGCCAGGTGGCACTATTTTGTTGAGGAAAGCCATTCAGTATGAATTTGTAGGAAGATAAATATATTTTAGATTAGCCTAGGCTTTGCACTGGGTTTAACTGCATTCCACAGTTGTTTTAAATAAAAGCTGACATTGGTTATGTATTATTAACACTAGAATTTAGAATTCACTTAGCGCAAGAAAGCTCAAAATACAAAACAATCATTTCCCTCAAGTTTAGGAACACGTTTGGCATAATATTCCCCACAGCACCAAGCTTACTTCCTTATAAGAACAAAGACTGGGATTGATGCCAGAAATTTCCAGGTCGGCTTTTAATAAAAATTCTTCACAAAGGGATGGATATTAAAGATAGTTGATTTTAGATCTTTAAAAAAATCTTGCAGAAGTTAATTCCAATTCAATTCTCTATTTCCTCTTCCTAAAACCATCATCTTTGTGACAAATTTAAATCCAGGCAACTCCCACCCACACCAACCCAATGGTAGCCTGTCAAAATAGGAAACAGTTGAGCAAAGAAAACAAAAAGTCTTTTGTTGATTTTTAAAAAGCTATTGTTTTAAAATTAATATTTTCTATTATTTTTAAATATTTAATATTGATACCACAACTACTGGTGTTGTCCTTCTCAGCAACATGCTCAGGTTGAAATTATACTTACATCAAAATTGTAAAATTAGAATAAAGGCAAAGCATGCATACCTTCTGTTAACAGAATGAAATAAATTCCTTATTGTTACTTTTCTAGAGAAAAGGAAAGTAGCAAATCAGACATTTATGAAAGGAGCTGAAGAGATTAATTGAATTGCATTTGAGAGGCTGGTAAGCAATACTATCAATGTGCATAAGGAGCAGATAGGACAGGATAGCAGATAGATAACTTTAGTTAATCTCAAAAAGCTAAGTAGGGTTAGGTTTGGTTAAATTTTAAATGGATGAGCATCCAAACACAATTTTAAAAAGAAAAATAAGAAAAAAAGGCAACAGCAACCTAATTCATTTTTGGGCTGTCTTCATCAAATATCCAGGCATTAAGTTTAATTTAAACAAGATTTACTATTACCTTTGGAATGATAAGCTATTCCTCCAGAATGCTTAATTATTAGTAGATAAATGCCATATAGAGGTCACTAAAAATTTCCACCCAAAGAAAAATAGCACTTAGAAGAACCAAAAGCTTTTAAAATAATAGATGGGAAAGGCTTCTTATTGTCTTGCGGTGATACATGGCTGGCACAGTGGTATTGATCTGATGTTTCCACCTATCACTAGTCACATATGACCCAGTAACAAGAAGCAGAGGCACTGAAATTCGTGCTTATAAAGAAACCCTGCGGTTGTTTGGGACTAAGTAAAATGCATCTAGTGACTGTCAATTCCATTAGAATGTCTACAGTTTGGGCTGCTAAAATAAACCATCTCAGGGTTAGATGAAATTAAGCATTGTAAAACAAGTCTACAAATAACTAGAGCAGCTACCTATCCAAAGTGTATATTAACAAATTGTGTGCATAAATTCCATGTTTACAGGTTCATTCATATAAATCCCATGTTTACAGATTCATTCATATTCAATAGAATTTCATATTGTGGTGGTTACTACCACATTTTTAGGGATTTTTTTTAAAAAATCATATAACTTTTTGTTAATATCCTTTTTTAAATAGTCTTCTTCTCATTCTGTAATACATCAAGAGGTTTCCCAAAATGCTTCAGGCTATAGACTTGGTTATTACTCTTAATTTTTCCATAACACAATTAAACCAATGGAGAAAATTAATATAGCATCAATGGATGGTAATTTAAATAATCCAGATTTAATTTTTTAAAAAAATATATAATAAAAACCATATACTGAAAATACATCTTTATGACTGAAGAATTAGACCCATAGCTATTTAATGAGAATATGCTGAAACTAGAAAAATGAAACATTCTACTCAAGACTTTGATGAAAACACAACTAGAAAAGACTGAAAACTGTTGAAAAGTTCATTAGTCGTAAAAAAGTTAAAACTGCAATTTTGGCACATTACATTTTAGAATGATATTTCCAGATATGAGGGAAATCCATACAGTATATCCTCAACATAATTGTATCTGATTTCCTGAGAAATAGGTACCAATCTGCAAGTTTCAGTAGTTTAAATCCAAAAAAATAAAATTGTGAGCTTTTTTAGCCTCATTAGTAGCATTTTGCACCCATACCAAACAGCTTAATATTTATTGATCCGTAGAAATCCAGATCTTCAACCTGAGGTCTGATGATGTAATAAAAATACAGAAAAGGTCTTTAGCTCCAAATGTAGTAAAATAAATATATTCATAAAAGTCAGCTATCTTTTCTGAACAAGTTTACTGCATCCTCTCCTCCATAGAAGACTGATGAAAGCATGTTTTTCCATTGTTTCATCTCTCTATTATTTATAGTTTAGGACTCCAAATGTTGCTTATTATGTTGCACTCTTTCATTGTTCCATGTTTCGTAACGGAATAATCTCACCCTTTTTTCTCCTAAGCATGAGTTCATGCCACCATCAGAAATTAAGAACCTGTGCCATTATTCAGCTCCATAAAGGAATGAGTTTAGTTCACTTCTAATATTTTCTTTGGATTCTTCCCATCATATGCACCAGTCATGAAGGTCACTTCATTTTTGAAATAATAATAATTATACTAATTATAGCTTTCTTTAACTTGGCTAATGAACAGAATTACTTGAGATTGTGGAAATTGAATCCAAAACAACTAGGTCCTCTTGTTGGGAAGATTTTAACAAACATAATGGGTTTATACTTTATATTAAGCTACAGTGTGGCTTGTTTATTTTAACTTAGCATTACATATGAATGTAACTTTTCTGAATCCATAAAGCCACAATAGAATTTGCAAAGGAATAGTAAACCAAACTGTATTTTTCAATTTGCAACTCAAACAATATTTATTCAATGTCTGTCTGTCTGTCTGTCTGTCTGCTCTTATCTTCAAGGAAAAAGTCTTTTGTTCTCTTTAAGAAATTCAATATTCTTTTAATTTTAGGAGTCGTCTTCTGCTCTTATTTGTTGTCTTTTCTCTAAGCATCAAGGTCCAAAGCACAATATTCAGTGTCTGCAGAAAAACCAAGAATTAAGATATATCCACAATCATTTCCTATTAGAAAAATCAAGGTGGCCTCAGGTATATTCCTGACTTCATAAAACAGTAATATGCACCCTTCCTAGCCAGCCAGGCAGCTAGCAAAACCTTTTATCTCCATCCATTTCAAAAACTGGTCTTAATTTAAAAACAGCTCAATTATGGAAATAATATGAATGCTGCAACTGCAATTTATAAATTGCTATTTTAATTTAGCATTGTGTGTAAATCTGACCACATTATATTGTGTTCATCAAACCATGATTAGAATAAACTATAATTTAGCATGATGTGTGAAATTAGTTATAATATCCATATCTTTTTCATATCTCATATGAGTACACAGGAAAGATATTCTAAGTATGCAAGATCATTTGTAGGTACTTTCTTAATCTCTTTTTCATTGGCACAACAATCTTAGGATTTTAGGATGGAAAAAAATGATTTTAACAACTAGAACTTACATAAAACAACAGCAATAACAATAACATATTTTTATACATATCTCCTACTAATTTTTGTTTCCCATCAAATTTTAGGAGAGCTTCTATTACAATCTGCTGTCACTGTCATTAGCTTGGTAAAACTAATCTCTTATTCCATTGAAATAAAATGTTATATTTTACAGTTATAGTATCTGATAGGCGGAATTTTCTTTTTCTGGCTTTTAACTATCTTCCCTGATTAACAGTTCCTTAAAACTCTAAGGCTTACAGTAATTTTGTAAAACTGAGAGAATATAAGAAATATATTTTGTCAGTTACTGCTGCGTAAATGAGATTAAATTAATAAAACAACCAATTTATATAAAGTAAGTGCTGCCTTGAGTTGTACATGAAAAAGAAGGTGAGATAAGAATCTAAAAAAAATTAAATGTCTTTTTCTAATTTAAGAATACAGTATTTTCCTTACATATGACTGCCTGCCATATTTTTAAGCATAAAATAGTTTCTTTCACGTTTTTTTGTTTGATGTGATGTTTTTAAAGGAATATCCTGTCACTGTTGAAACACAACTGTTTTATGTTGCCACTAAATTGCTTTGATCTCTAGATTAGAACTGATGAGCTGTAGCTTCCTTATGGCTAAAGGTTGCCAAAAATTACTAATGTGTGTTTCTTTTGAGTTTATCAGAACTCTAAAAGGAAGACTAATGACACAATTTAGGTACAGTTTTACCACAGTTTTCTTACTGGTATCATGTTTCAAATATTGATGTTTCTATTTGAAGCATGAAGTAAGGTAATCAAAGGAAGCATATGTTAATGGAACTTAAAATAAATTATTTTACAATCCATTTAGTCCTTATATGATCAGTATTGTGGATTTTATAATTTCTCATTAACAAGCCATTGTTCATTTCTTCTTTTCTAACACATAATGTTGTAGTAGTGATACTTATAAACATGTAAACTTCCAAGAGACAAAATTGTAACAATATTTTCAAATTCATTTTCATGATCAAATGAATTAAAATTTTTCAAAACATAGGAACTGGAAAAGCTTTATGGAAAATGGGGAAAAATCCCAGGAAAAAATTGCTAATATATTTATTGCATTTATATCTTGCTTTTTTTTTTTGGGGGGGGGGGAGAGTTCTGGGTGGCTAAGAAGGGGTTACCTAAATTTTATTTCCAGAATATAAATCTGTCTCTGTGAGCTTTAGCTAAGAGAGAAAGTGGCCAAAAGTCTTTGAATAGGAGTTTGAGCTTGAGTTTCTCTGCATCAGTTTGGACACATCAACCTGCATCAAAACCAATACTGCTTCGGAAGACTGCCCTTTCTTTAAATGATCAAAATGCTATTTACTTTTTGAAATTTCTGCAATTTTGCTAGTAGAGAAGCTTCATGTATGCATCAAATGGTGGACTTTGAAGAACCAGGATAGAAAAAATATTGACACTTTTGAACTTCAGTGCTGGAAGAAGACTCCTGAGAATATCAAGGACAGCCAAGAAAACAAACAAATGGATCATTGAGCAGATCAATCCAGAGTTCTCATTCAAAGCACTATGACCAGGCTCAAATAATCATATATTGGACATTTTATGCAAAGACCTAAATCTCCTGAGATGTCAATATTGCTAGAAAAGGAGATAGAAAACCGAAGTGTAATATTAGTCCAGGGCCAAACAAATGTTAATAAATGTAGTAGTATGTTGCTGAAATCTCTAAAACAAAATTTAACCTGTTCCCTTCAAAGAAATCTGAGCTATTCTTTTTAAGATTAATTGCTATTACAATTCACTGATGTGTTTCCAGGAATAAGTATATAATATGTTTCTAAAGGGCAAATCCTGAATTACTTTTCTAGGATTGACTACCGTAGCATAAACAGAGATGTAATCAAAATAAGACCTTCAACATTTTATGGCCTTAGTATATAATAATATATGTTAGCTCATGGGGTTAGCTACCAAAAAAAAATGTGTATCTTTTAGCAAGAATCTATGAGATCCATCAGATAGTGAATGCATTGTGCCAAAAGATTAACCTTTTCAAACATGTTTTACTATGTTACACTAATTAAACCCTTTGTTCTTATGGGAATAAGGTGTCATTCTGTAATTCTAATTGTTCTTTAGAGCATATCATTGTCATTTTTTCCCCTTTTGGTTATTATTCTTTTTTCAGCTAATGTTTGGAGCAGAGGGAATTTTCTTGGTAGTAGTGGTCCAACAACTTACAGCAAAGGAAGAGCTGCTAAGAGAAGAAGGAGCTCTAAACAGGCCTCACTCATTGATTTCCTGGATGACCTTGCATAAGCTTCTTCACCTCCTCATGCCTCAGGCAGTTCAGCTGGAAAATTGGGTAAAGAGCAGGGACTACTGAAAAAAAATCTTGAGTTTGAAACTGAAATTTCCCCATTAAGTGCCCCCCTCCTCCCACCAAAGTGACGGCAGTCATTTTACACAGAGGTAATTGCTAGTGAATTGTACACCAATCATTTTCTTCAGCTTCATGGCACAAGGAGTGAGATTGCATGACATGTTAAGGACCAGGGCAGTCCTGTGCATTCTTTGTGATAATTGCCTTTTTTCTTGGCTGAAGTTTTTGATTCAGTTACCAAGTAACATATGTTAATGGGGTTAGTTTTGCTTTTCCATATGCCAATCGGAAAAAAGATATTTTAATATGAATAATAGTAGCAATGGTTCTTCTTTTAATAGCTGGCAAAACGAATTAGGATTGTGTTTCCATAATGTGCTCCATGTCAAAGAGCGTAGATTCACTTAGTCACTAAGACTCTGGTCTTACACCTTATCTCGAAATAAATTCCTTTAAACTATATTTTAGATAGAAGTCTTCTTCTAAGACATTCTTGGAATATTGTTCTTAGGTTTTGGTTACTTTCCTACCAATGCAGCCTCCCACTGTATGATGGTGGCAACCCTCAGAAATGACTGAGAATACACTAAAACCTGGAAGTCACCAATTGTTTTGCAGAACCTGGTGTAATGGACTTTTTAGGTTGTGACAGTTCACACAGATTATCATCTTGTTAAGGCCAGCCAAGCTTTACCTTAAGCAATAGGGATGGAAAAAGTGACTTGTGTTTTTCTTGAGGTATCTCATAGTTGGGTACAGAATATGAACTAAATTAGTTAGCTTCCTCACATGATGATGAATGCTGCTTGAAACCAGTTTGAATTAAGAGTGGCTTGTCACTATTTGGCTTTTATAGGTGAAACTTGAAAAATTAGAATATCATGCAAAAGTTCATTTATTTCAGTAATGCAACTTAAAATGTGAAACTAATGTATGAGATAGACTCATTACATGCAAAGCAAGATAGTTCAATCCATGATTTGCCATAATTGTGATGATTATGGCTTACAGTTTATGAAAACCCCAAATCCACAATCTCAGAAAATTAGAATATTACATGCAATCAATAA
>JANHFN010005649.1:76012-88023 GCA_032468175.1 Toxicocalamus goodenoughensis
GTTGCCAGCAATGTTGCCAGCCAATCACAAAAAAAAAAAGCTACAAAACGGACAGAAGATATTAGAAACACTAATCAAGCAGAACACAGCAAACTCCAAGACCAATAAACAAACAAAACCAATAAAATAAATATATGATAATAAATAGAGAGATACAGACAGACAGAAAGACAGAGAGATAGACAACTGAGAAGTACAGACACCTGGTGAGCTAGGTCTGGCTTGTGGGATGCAAGTGTCCTACATTTCTATGACAAAATATTATTTAATTTTGGTGTTTTGCAATGTTGATATACTACATTAATTATTTTCTCTATAAAAATAGAACAGTGTTTCCAACCACCAGGCAATAGCAAAGGACTGGCTCATGGGTAGCCCCCCCCCTGTGCCCTGTTTTGGCCAGCAGGGTGCTGCAGGAGGCCATCTGTCCCATCTCCCCCTTTGGCTCGTCTGTGGAGGACAACTACAATCCTGATTCAGCCCTCCAAGAAATCCAGTTTGACACTCCTGCATTAGTCCAATCTGCCACTAAATGGCAGTCAAGAGTTACAAAAATTTTAACTGTGTCACTGCCTATTGGACAATAAATCAACCAGTTAATTGGACACAAGTTAGTAATCATTTTGGAGAAATGGTGGAAGTATCTAAGGACATTTTCATAGCTGAGTAAACCTCCTACACAAAGATTAGAAGATTAACTGTTTCCAACCATCTTGTGTTTCTTTGGCCAATAGGTTGTCATTTTTTTTGAGTGGGGGACATTTTTATTAGAAGAACATACATTGCAAACTAGTAAACATTTTGAAAGGTATTGGGTAAAATCTAAGCTAGAATTAATCAGTGCAGGTATGATTAATACTTCACATTTTCAGGCTGTCTTCCCAGTTTGAATTCGTCCCTGACTTGAGTCTCTAGGCTTGGTTTTCCTCAAATGTAGCATATCCCATTTCCTTTGGGGCTATGGTGGTTATAGTAGGTTTGCTGGAGGAAGATGCTGAATAAGTTTTAGAAAATATTTCTCGCTTTTTAAAGTTTTTCTATTCTTTTTCTTTCTTTCTTTTCTTTTTCTTTCTTTTTTCTTTCAATTTATGTGTGTGTTGATGTGTCTTTTTAATTGTAAAATTTAATAAAATTTGTTTATTTAGAAAAAAGAAAATATTTTCCAGCCTTGACTAGTACCTCCACCATGGGTGAAAAGGGAAGAAAAATGAAGATCAAAGGCAGGATTAAGATAAGGATCATGATTCCCATTTTGCATTTCTGTCAAACATAATTGTGGTTTAGCTGGGTCTTCCCCAGGCTGTTGCCTTATAGATATATTGGACTTCAAATCCCAGGATCTCTAGCCAACATGGACTAATGAGCTTCTTGATTTATGATGACAAAGCCTAAAATTACATTATTCATCCAGATCTTTCATTTAACAGAGTCTTCATGGGAGAGCTTATATGTATGTGTGGTGCAATTTAGTAATAATCATTAGAAGCAGACAATCTGTGGCCAATAGTTTCTGAATTTTTTCCTCTCACATATTATTTTCAGTTGCTAATAAGATTCAAATTACATTTTTCTCATTACTCTATAGAACTGTGCTTTTCCTATTGCATCACAAAAGAAAGTTCTTTGTTTATTCCACTCATATTTATATATGTATCCATCCAGCTGTGCTCTGACTTGTTTTATGTACCATGTGTTGCTTAAATGAATAGCAGTTTTTCAGTTTTATTTCCAATTTTTGCATGCAGTTACCCAACCTAGATATTATTCCAGCTGTTAAGTGCATTTCAACCCCCATTATTTTTTTTAATCATCCACTCTGAAGACTTGATATTGTTGCTGTTGTTTAGTATTATTTTATCTTCATCACAATCTGACATTAACTAACAAATGTTCCAAATGTCAAACTATACAAGGATAGAATCCAAGCATGCTCATTGTACCACAATTCCTGAAGGGATTGGTTTTATTCTTAACAACAACAATAATTATCTCATAAACTGTACACTATAAATTGTTTCCCCCTACCACAATAATAATGCCAGAAGACAAACCTCAACTTTGTCACTAAATTTCTTGATTGAAAAAAAAATTGTGTAGAAACATGGGATTAATGAATTTGCTTTTGCTATTTATATAGGAATAAAGCTTAAATAGGATTAAATTACACATGAGTTATAGCACGATACAAGATTGATATCCTCATTTATTTTTACTGTCTTACATTTTAAAGGTGACTAATCTAATTGGGTTTTTTGTTTTGTTTCTTCATGAAAGACATCATCTCGTAATACTTCATAAAGGTAATTATTTACTTATGACAGAGAAGCAGTAATAGTAATGCCTCCCATAAATTTATACAGGGAACCACACAGCTCATAGAGAAAGTGCAAATGTATAACTGATCTGAATGATTCCAAACAGAGCTAAGAAGCAGATTCAAGAGTGAATAGATTCAATAGGGCTCACTCACCCCTAGGAATGTAATATAATTTAGCCACAATTTTAATTGGGGTTGATTTTTGTGCCCTGTTCTACCAGACTTTTAAGACTCTCACGTACATTGCCACGAGACGAAATATGGAGAGTGTTTACTTTTGTCATATCAAAAATTGAAGGAAAAAACCCCCCAGAAAAATGGCATTGCTGAATACTGCATATGGATTTATTTATTTATTTATGGGGAAGACTGCATTGGGGAAATGCATATTTGAAAACTAGCACCAGAAAAATGTATGAGTCGAAGAATGACAGTTGAAAAATTTGAATTTTTTAAAAAAGTTTTTCTCCAATCTATGCTAAGATTTATAGAGTTCAGGAGAAGGCTCATTAGATGATATAGTCAGCATAAGTAGTTATTTTTGTTATCATTAAAAAGAAATCTGCTCTTAAAAATGTCAGCCTGGAATACTGCCTTGCTAATATGCAGAGTAAATTGGACTGGATATATACTCTCTAAGTGAACATCCTCACTTTAATAATTCAGTAAATACATTTAGGATATCCAAATACAAATATGACTTGTTACAAACCTACTAAATGACCTTCAAAAAGCTTACTTAACATACATCATGAGGTACCTGCATGTACTGTATGTCTGCCTATATGTTCAGAGACACATAAGACTTTTCAATAAGGAACAAGTGCTACTGTGACACAGATGACCAATGCTGGTTTCTCTCCATCATTCCCTCCTGATGCTCAACCTTCTGTTTCTCTTTCCTCTGTACTATTTGTTGTTTGCAGGGATCTTCCCTTTGACCTGTTCTAGAAAGATAGGGGAGAAGGCAAGAATTTCTGCAGTCTACATTTGATATGTGTATAATGTGTGAGAGACAAAAAAAGAGAAAGTATACTTTAGCAACACAACTTATTATCTACGTGCTATATTGAACTAAAACACAAGCATTTAAATCATATAGAGCAGGGATCACCAACCTTTTGGACCTCAGGGACCACCAAACTCATAATTTTAAATCCTGCGGACCAGAGACCCTGGGAAAATCCCAAAACAATTCTGCAGAAAAATTCCCCACCTTGTTTTCTTTCCGATCGATAGTTTTTTTATTTGGGATCGCAGGATACTGTCTCCAGCTCCATTCTCAGAGAGAGAGACTTTTGGCTTCATGCAAGGGAAGCAGCAGAAGTCTTTCTTTCCCCCCAAATTCCACCAGAAATGAGTCTTAAACGAGTCTTTGTGAGACTTGTCGTGCCAGCGCAGCCTCTTGGAGCAGGAGGCCTTGCAGGGTCCCAAAGACTCATTTCTGGCGGAGTTTTGGGGAGAGAAAGAAAGACTTTGGCTGCTTTCCTTGCGTGCAGCCAAAAGCAGAAGGAGAAAGAAGTGGAAAGAAGCAGCCCAGTGGCCAGGCCAGGCACATGGGGTGAGTGGAGCAAATTCCCTCCCTCCAGCCTTTCCTCCCTCACCTCACTACCTCGTATTATTCACAATGCAAGCGATGCAAACCTTTTGTTCCTGCACAGCCTGGATTAATTGCTTTGGGGGTGACATTTCTCTGCAGATCACCAAAATTTTCTCACGGACAACCCATAGTCCCTGGCCCACTGGTTGGCGACCACTGGACTAGAAGATTTCCAAGGTCCCTTCCAACTGGATGGTTCCAGTTTTTATGTTCCATGCTGACCAATGTGAGCTTTTCAACCTGTGTAATTCTCCTGGGCTCCCCGAGGCCCCGCTTCTGCTGGGGGGTCCACAACAAAGCCGAGAGGGTGGCCATGATGTGCAGGCAATGCTCTCCCTCTTTGTTGGGAGTGACCACCTGGAAGTTTCTGACCACACCCTGTGGAGGAGCACTGCGTCCAGTTACCAGTTTTGAAAAACGAATGATACAGCCTCCAGCATTTTCTTTTGTCTGACCCTTCCTCACAATCATCTGCATTTGATAGTTTGTAAACTATTTGTCCAATATACAGTTAATCTTCAACTTATGACCAGTTGCTTAGCAACTGAAGCTATGACTCACCTGAAAAAGGGCATTTAGTACTCAGACTCAAAGATCTGATGGGAGGGTCCTCTCTACCTTCACACGTCTGGCTTTGAGCACTTAGCAACACAACTGCATTTAGGGCCATTTGCAGCGTCCCACAGTTGCGTGACCACATTTTATAACAGTGTTGCTGAAGAGCAGCACTTACTTCTGGTTTTCAAGAAGAAACCATGCTCACAGTGACGCATTGGTTTGCTTAATGGCTGTGGCGTTACAGTGATGGCATTCACTGCAAAAACAGACATAAGATCAGGTCAGTGATTGACCTGCTTTATAACAGTTACAACATTCGGTACTGTTTTTGTTGTTGCTCTTATCACCCCAAACAATTGGTATTCTCCTCCAATGTAACAACGGAGGGAGAGTGTTGCTCCTCTCCCAGCCCAGATAGCTTTGTGACAAAGCTATAAGCGTGTCCCACGTCAAGGACCTTTTCTTGGGACTTTGCTTATTGTTCTGTTGCAGCAAGAGCCCCTCCATGGGAGTGAGGAGGGACTTCAGCAGGGATATCCTAAGGTATGGTCAAAACAAATATGCAACACACCTTAAAAAAATAGCCAGAGCTTAGTTTGCATCGTGGTATTGTACCCACCACTTGCTTTTTTGAACACCACACCTTGCAGATACCCTGGATGCAAGCCAAAGACGGGACGAAAAGGGAGAATGGCGGAACGCAGCCAATTCAGTGGAGATGGCAAAAGTCTTTCTGGAAGCTGTTTTGAAGTTCAGAGGTTGGGACCTCAGGCCAAGTTTCTTACTGGAGGCAAAGCAAAAATGGCTCCAGCCAATCTATTTAGAATAGAAACTCTGACCTGTTCCTGGGGAAGAATCTCCCTCCAGACCGTCCCCAGTTGCAAAATCGTGCTCTAGGAAAGGGTGGCAGGCGGGCTTCCCACTTGCCCAGGCAGCAGATGGGCGCCCTGATGGCCAAGGACTGAAAATAGCAGCGAGCAGGAGAAGACAGGCAGAACTTTTGCCTGAAATGTCAGCCGAAGGCAGGGGGCTCAAGTGCATGACCCCCTCCCTTTGGCACTCGGGAATGGGTGGCAGGCCGTGCATTTTGGAGCTGTGAAGAAGCAGCAAGATAACCCAAGTAATGCTACATAGGACTCATCCATTTCACCTATAAAGCCCCCTCCTGTAATGGGCCCTGGATCGACCTGCATTTGCAGTGGGCTCCAGCCAGAAAGCACATGGGATAGGTGGACATTCAAACAAAGTTGCAACCACCACGGTGATTTTTGACCCTTCCCAAGATCCCTCCATAGGAACTCTGGGCCTAAGAATGGCAAAAGGGAAGGGATGACTATGGGACCAGCAGGGTTCAGGGGTGGTCGACACAAGAATGTTTGTCCTGATCCCTGGGAGCCCATTTCAACGGCAACCACTATTCTGTTTACAAGCAGCCCAATGGATCCTCGGAACAGAAACTCCCTGCCCTCAAGAGGGGAAGCGGCCCAGCGCCAAACCCTCAATTGGAGAGCCTCTGAGGGAGTTGCAGGGAGGCCCCTTTCCCAGCCCAGGGAACCCCCATCCTTGGCAAGAGCCAATGGTCCTTTGAGCTGCTCCCTGCTTTTCCAGTCAGAGGTGCTGCGGAAGGTCCACTCCAGAACTTGTGAGTCTGCTGTCCTGCAGGAGCCGCTTTCTCCAAAGCTGCATCTGTTTCTCTCCTGGAAAATGAGGAGGAACAGCAGCTGGTTGCAACGTGGCTTTTCCCTTCTCCAAGCTGGCTTTTTTCTGAAAGCTCAAACCTGAAGGAGCTCCCGGACTGGCCACCATTGGAGACCAGAGGCTGAGACAGGGGAGGCTGGAGTTTAACAGACCGTGAGATGTGTCCAAAGTCAGACTTCTGGCCTTGGAGCCCAGAAACTGCAAGGGACCCAACCACCAGAGAAGAAAAAGAACGGGACACTGAACCTTCAATGATAGGTGTCTATGAAGAGTCTCAGTCATCCAGTCATGGTGGTCCCAAGGGTGCTTTTTTCAAGAGGCCGCTGGACTTTCTGTTTTTTCTCTGAAGACATTTTGCTTCTGAGAACTGAGGAAGCGACTTGGATAAGAAGCAAAATGTCTTCAAAGAAAAAACAGAAAGTCCAGCGGCCTCTTGAAAAAAGCACCCTTGGGACTTCAGTGGCAGAGTTTGACAACAGAAGCTTTTGAGCTGCAAGTAAAGGAAGTCCTTCTCTTTGAAAATCTCTGTTAGCAGCCCTCGCTCACCCAAAAGGTTGTCCTGGAAGAAAGAAGGCTCCCCAAAGCCACTGACCCTGTAGAAGTCTGTGCTGACCGGATGTTGGGCTTTCTAAGCCCATTTTGGAGGGGGAAGTTTGGGTTCTATCATGAGGACAGGTGAGTGGTCCTTGAGGGAAGCCCAGGTTGGCCCCACCCTAGGAGAAAGCTGAGGTGGATGAGTTTGTGTTTGGAGCTCTGGCATTAAGTGGGTCATCGTCTCCCTTTTGAGAAATGGAATTTTTGCAGCGGAAGAAAGGCAAGACTGGAAAGGGAGGGAGGGCGGGAAAGTATTGTGGCTTCATTAATATTTCACTTTCCCCTCTGCCGCCTGCCTGTAATTGCAGGCCAAACGACCAAGGACTGAATCCAAAGAGCAATGAAGGATGCTGTGATTCTGAGCAGCCTGGCGTTCCAGATTCCCTGGTATCCCGGCTCACCCCAAACCATCCACTCTTTCAGCCAAAGGTTTCCTCTTTTTGCTCGAGCATCCAAGATTGGCAGACAGCCTGAGTTCGGTTCCCAAGCCACGCCAGGAATGTCCGAGGGGCGCTGGCCCGCTTGCCTCAGCAGCCCCTCGCATCCCAACTGGTCCCCTTCAGGCATGCAGGTACTTTGGCCCCCAATGGTCAAAGGCCCACATTTCCTTTGCAGCCCAGGGAGAGCAGACCGATGCAAAGGCCTTTCATGTTAGACCCAACGTCCCAGGGATGTTTCTCCTGCTGGTCCATGTCTTCACACAACCACCACCAGTGATTCCTTCTGGCCCTTTGCATGGTTGAATTTTCAACCGTGGTTGCTCCAAAGAGGATGCAGGGCATCCCCTCTCATCCTAGGGGGCCTGCGCAGCTGATTCTACACCTAGATCCTCCTGGGTATTCAAGACACACGTTGCTCTCTCCTTAGGACGCAGCCTACTTGGCTCTCTTCCAGCCTTCGCCCACAGAAGGGGAACTAGAGGGAAGCAATCTGGGCACTGAAAAGTGAGAATTGATGCCAACTGGCAGCCAGCTGTGGCAATATGCCAGCTCTGCTCCCCTCGTATCTCCTCTCCTCATCAAGTGCACATCCTCCACTTAGGATGGGAATAAGCCAAAAGTCAGACCAAGAAAAAGGTACTACCTGACGCCAAGAGTTTTCCCAGGGTGAAAGAGATAAGATGCCCGAGAGTAGGCAGGCTGTTGATGGAAGCCACAAATGGGAAATCCTTAGATCAGCCCTGGGCCATCCTCTCAGCCTCCTCTCCTTCCCCAGGATGAGCAATGGCATGCCACCCACCCAAAATGCCCCCCAGCCATTAGCACAATGCAGGACAAGTAAAGTGCACCTTTCTTTACCAGGGTGTCAGAAATAGCAGTCGCTCAGAAATTTACATGTCAGTAAAATGTTCTCCTTACTTCATTTTGTCTCCTTGGCTGTTTAGTTACACCACCAAAGTAATTTCTAAAAGATTATTTCCACTATACAAAAGTTCCTCTCGACCAAATATTGACCATGGATGTATAAAATGTCATCTCGCCTTAGGACTACAAGTGTAATTTATTTATTCCCAAATTATTGTGTGTGTGTGGGGGGGGGATTTTCTTTTAGCTTCTGTTTAGTTTTTGATTGCTTTCTTTCTTGTATTCTTTTAAACAAATCTCTGATGTTTTAGTCATGCAGTTTAAATAAATCCATTAAAAGTGTTTCTGGATCTGAAACATTTATGAAATGCCTAATCAGAAACTCATCCTGGTGTACATAAATATTTTTTTCAAGCAGGCAGGGGCTGATTGGAGTTGTAGTCCAACAAATCTGGAGCCATTAAATTCTAGACAGCTCCTTTCCTTAACTGCAAGGAGAAAACTGAAGTTAGTTGATATGTACCTCAAATCTGCAGAATACTTCCTTTCATAACTTGTTCAGTTTTTCTCAGAAAAAATGTTTCTGCACTTTCTCTCAATTTTTCAATAACGATTTGTATCTGCTTTGCTCCAACTGTCTGATGTTAGATTGGGTTGAAAAGCTGACTTTAATTTCTAGGGGAAAGAATAACTAGATTCTACATTGAGAGACTTTTAAAATATTGGCGGTGCCTTAATTTCTCCTTCATCTAAGAAAATGGGCATGGATATTTATGGCCCTTGAAAGCATAAACAAGCCAAAGATTCTCGAATCCCTGACAATGTTTCTCCTCTTTCCAAGACATGGAGAGTAATAATTTATGGAAAACCAGAGGCAGTTTCTTGATTAACAGAAACTCTGGCCATCCAAAGCATCCTTCAGCACAAGGATGGAGCTGGAAGGGCCTAAAGATCCAGCTGTGTGTAACTATTTTCTGCCCAAATTCTGCATCTCTCCAACTAAAGCCAGAAAGAAGTGGATGAAGACTATCCTTCAAATAAGGAATTTTAATTGTCTCTCTTTCTTACCTGAGTAAGGGTACTTAATGCAAAAAAGGCATATGTTAGAGTAAAGTTGGACTGCAATTCTTTCCTTTTTGATGGAAATGGGAGGCAGCCTTTGCTCCTTCAGCAACACCGTCCCTCTGGGAGTGGAGAAAAGACCTGAGAGAGGTCTGGTCCTTTCTTGGAGCCCACCTGAAATTGCCCTCCATAATCTGTACCCACCAACATGTAGCCATTCCTAGTCAATGGGAAGTTGATTTCAGGCAGAATTCACTCCAAATGAAACATGCAAGTAATTGCTGCTCCCTAATGTCAAACCAAAGGTTCCACCTCCCTTTCAGGAAGTCTAAAGCAGAAGGAAGATCAGAAGAACATTATTTGATCATGTCATTCCAGAAGCTTTATCTGCATGAAAAGATCATGCATGAAATCTCCAGCTCCTTCTCACCCATGGATCTACTTCAAGACCAGCCAAAGTCAGCAGATGTTGCAACCTGGTTGAAAGCCAAAGAAGGAGGAAGCGGCCATCTACTTTTTCAATATTATATGATCCCAGAATCATCTGATGTAGGCTGATGATAATCGTGGAGGGAGGGTGGGTGGACCTGCAGCTATGGGGCCAACGGTTGCCATCCAACAAAAGACCGATCCATGAGGCAGCACATGAATAAAACCAAGGATGTGAAGGAGTTCTTTTGCCACATCTGGATTTTCTCTGCCAGTCACTTTCATGATGAAGCTCTTGGAATCCCTCCCCTGACCCCCAATTGCCTTTTTCCTAAGCCATGAAGTCCAAAATGGGCCATTTTTTCTCTCAGATGCAAATGGCTCCAGAGGGCTTTTACTGCGCACCTTTTCCAGTGTGAGGCAAGAATAACATATACCCAAGTGTGGTCTCACAACGGACGTACACAAGATACAACCATGCTGGCAATTTCCTTCCTCTCTTTTTTCGAAGGAGCCTCAGAGATTGCCTGCATCCCCAGCAGCTGCAGAACCCAGCTTGGTCTTTTGAACAGATCCAGGCCAGCAGTCATCAGCAATGGGTCCTTCAGGGCGAGGGACCTGGCCATTGTGTCTCATTGGGCGTGGTCACTGCCAGGACAATCTCTGCCTCTGGGACTGTTTTCAGGGGAGAATTGACTGGGAATCCCATGGCAAAAACAAGACAGATGTAATAAAGAAGAAGTTGCAGCTTATAGACTCCTAATCCAAGCTGAAGTCTTCCCACCTCTTGCACACTGAACACACTGAGCTGATAAATAAATATCAGATACAGTCCTAACGGAGCCATTAGGAGAGATTGCCAGCCCTTTGTAGCGTGGGACCCTGCTCTCATTTTAATCAATTGGGGCTGGCACAGCTTATTGTGAGAGGGGTGAGACCTGGCTGGTCTCAGAAGGAAAGGGGGGAGGGGGGGGCGGTAGCTGAAGACCAGGCTAGGAAATCCGAAAGGGCATCCTAGAAGGACGTGGAAAGGCAGGCAGGTTTCCCTGAAGCTACCCAGAAAACTGCCTGAGCAGTTTGCATGAAGTGCAAAGAACCGAGCAAAATCCCCCATGCACAAATGGCAGAGCAAAGGGTCACAAAAATAGCAACCGAGACTCCAGAGGACTGGGGTGAAATGCTGGGGGGTGGGGAGGAAAGGGCTTCAGGAGCATTCAGGAACTGGTACCACCAGCAGCCCCCTGGCTCTCCCTGCCATGATCCCTGATCGATGCTGGGGGGGGGGAGGAATCTCTGTCCAGCTCCAGCTGTGGCTGCTGATCCTGGCCAGGCAAGCGCAGCAGGCAGGGGGGAGGCGGATCTTGCTCCCCCTTCCTTGGGCAGGGGAAGATGTTGGATCCCCCCCCCCCCGTCCAGAGGGTTCTCCCCGTCTGCCACCAGGCAGCGATGGCGGGGCTCCCCCTCACCTGCTGCCCCGGGGGATCGCTGCACAGGGGCAGGGAGGGGACAGTCCAGTTCCAGCTGGAGTCGCCACTGGTGTGTGTGGGGGGGGGGATTAGCACGCATCTCTTTGCATGCAGCCGGGAAGCGCTGCTCCTCCCGGACCCCGGTTCAACTTTCCAGCCACCTCCAGGACAGGCAGCCTCAGCCGAGTCGCCGCGCAGGGCGGCACATCTCTCCTCCCGCCGCCGCCTTCTCCTCCCCAGGGATCTCTGCAGAGGGATCCCCTCCCCCGCGGTCCGCGAGGGACAGCGAGCCGTCCCGCTCCTCTCGTGCAGGGGCCGCGGCGACCAAGGCGAGCCGGGCACCTTGCGAGGCGCCTCCCCCGCCCCTTCGGCCAGTGGGACAGCGGAGGTGGCGCGGGGGGGTCCGGGGTCTCCCGTCCCTCCGCAAAGGGCGGCCCGAGTTCTCTGCGCTGGTTCCTGCAACCATCCTAGAACGTCGCCCTCCCCCAAGCGGGGCGGGGGGGGGCTGGAATCGGTCGCACGCGGCCTCTTTGGCGCGCTCCGACGGTGCCGTCCCCGTGCAAGGGCGCCCACCCGCCAGCTGCACCGCCTCCTCCGCTGTGCCGAGAGCGGAGCGCGCCGCCTCCCCGCGCGATCTACCTGGCCGACGGCTGGGGGATCCCGACGATCGCGAGGGCTGCTAAGCGAGCGGCAGCGACTCTCCCTGCCGCATCTTCCGCCGCCGCCTCCTTACAACCGCTGGAGCCGGAGCGGCACGCGCTGCCCGCCCGGGCGAGAAGGAGGGGCTCCGGCAAAGGCGGGGAGGAGGTCCCTGCAGCTCCCCCGGCGGGGCTGCCCGGAATCCTCCCCTCCCGCCGAGGGAGTCCCGAGCCCGCCTGGCCTGCGCCCTCCTGCCCAGCCCAGGGAAGGCGCCGCTGGGCGCCGCAGAGCCCCCCCCCCAGCGCCCCCCTCCCTTCATTCCCACAGGGTTGCAGAGGTGGGAC